>JAQFZX010000459.1:0-58395 GCA_034682405.1 Hydroisotoma schaefferi | reverse complement strand
CCGAGCCGCCGGACCTCCAGCCGTGGGACCTCCAGTCGCCGGACCCCGAGTCGCCGGACCTCCTGCCGCGCTCCCATGCCGTATTCCCAGAACATTACGCAACAGAGATGAATGGATACAAATTAATTAGTAATAATTGTTTTACCCACAGCTTCATAAAAAAGGAACAAATCACATCACTGGAGAGATCATATTGTTTAATCAACTAGCAACCTACAAAACTGTGTTACACTAAGCTTGAAAAATTTCAAGTGCATTTTTTTGTACTTTTGTTATTACTTGAATTATTTTGATCCTATGCATTTCTCCGAAACCCAAAAAGCTGATCAGGAAATAAAAGGTGTAAGTTTCGATAAACATGCTTTGTCCACATTATAATTTGACAGGACTGTCATGCGGTCTTTTAAAAAATTGTTAAGAGATTTTTCGGGACAGTTGGATTTGTTTTCTCCGAAATGAGGTGATACATAACTTTCTATGATAGCTAGTAACAAACTTTAAAAACCATTGCGACCCTTAATCAATATAATTAAAAATGACCAATGACCAGTTTATTTTACCAGAATCAAAACTAACTACAATACTATAGTGACGTTTTACAATAACACATATCACATAATACAAAATATAACATGAACAATACCACACCACAAACATGGAGACAGTTTAGCTTACGGCTGGCTGAACGCTGCTCTATATAAAGCAAAAAAGAGATGAAGTTTTAATTTAACAAAGCGTTACATATTATTTTATTTACACCTTAATGCAAGCCTACACAAATAAAATTAATGAAATCTCTAAATTAAGCAGACTACATGGTCTCCTAAGGATAGCGTTAGTCAGTCTTTGAAAATGTTGCTATAATAGTTTAGTTTATAAGGATTAACGTGCAAGTAGAAATGGTACGATAAACGGAAAAAGGTGGTTAGAATTCTAGAATTGGTAGACGTGTCCGTCTGGGGAAGGAACTTATCAGGTGTGCAGCAGCCCCTCGTGTTGTTCCATGACCATATTCGCACACACGGCCAGTGTTACTGCTATCATCGCCAATCGCTATCATCCTTGTATGATTCAAGTTTGTGTAATTATTATTATTACTCTTAAGGGTAAGCAAAAGCCAAGACAATGATACATAGGAAGAAAGATAGTAAATAGCAATGTAAGTTAGTAAGTGACAGGTAAGCAAACTTGGTAGCCTCAACAGCAAGTAACTCGCCCACGTCTTTGTCTACCTCTCTCTCTCTCCATGAAAATCACCTCTCAACCCTTTATCTATTCAGTTCACCATCGCTTTCTCACTATTTAACATCTCGGCAGTCTTCAAAGTTTACAAAATATTTAACTTTGGACATCTCTATCCATTTACTGTACTCATACAAAACTGTAATTGTCTTTCTGTTCATTTTTTTACTCCTTATTGTGTCTAACCATTCGTTTCTGAAAGTTCCAGTTTAATAATTGTTCTAGTAAAATAAAAGTGCGAGTTTTGTGCGAAAGTTGACTTTTGAGCCTATTGCCTTATCAGCTATTTTGGATTGTATTCACCGGTAACTGATAACAAATTTCATTATACCTTTCGTTATTTTTACTTTTACATTGCATTGATTATACTTCAGTACTCTTTATATCGTAATGCAATATATCCAGTCTCATGGAACGTAGTATTTATTGTAAAGTCCACCTTTCATAAGAATTAATCGCCATCACTTGAGACGGCAAACGGGGATTTCTACTACCGAAATCAAGCTTTCATCCTATATTCCATTTTTAGTTTATTTATAGTTAATATTTAGCAACAATGCAATAATAGGTTAGATTTCTCGTTTAGCAAAAAAATTGGTACTCTCTCTCACTCTGCATGGCAGAGAGTGTGAATTTTTCTAGATTTAAGCCAATTCTAATGAATCCATACATGCATGCATGGAGCAAGAGTTTGAGGAAGTCTTGAGGCTATTATGCATAAGTATGGTAATGGTACTTATTTCTTTTACGGCTTCGCCTTTAACACTCCTATGCAAATTCCGGCAATTTGAAAAGCCTACTATCCCTATGCTAGCTTATAATAAATGTCAGGCTTATTTCCCAGCAACCGAGACTTATTCTTATAAGTATCTGCCATCTTAGACTATTTTTAATCCTTCAACCTCTTGAAAAATTTGATTTCGCAAATATTTATTACCCTCTGAACAAAAATTTAACTAAGCGTATAATTTCAGCTCTTAAAATAAATTTAATATCCCAGTAATTAAATTGTAACGAATTAAACGAAGCAGTATGAAGTGTACCTCATATTAAAATTTTAACTGATAATTCCGCTTCAAAAACTTTCCCTGTGTATCGTTTGATTAAGTTGGCCAAATCTCGTAGAGGTCTATCGCGGGTGTTGGTTTATTAATACCAAACAAGATGAATGATTAACTTCCAAATAAGTCTAGATTAGCATTTCCTCTTTACATCTCCTCCCTCATTAGCCTTTTCTGATATGGCCGAATCCCTTGCTCTGAACTAGTGACGAGTACAATTACAATTACTAATTCATACCTATAAATGCTAATCATCAGTCAGTCAGTCGGAATCTATTCAACTAATCCTTTGTTGACTTTTACTTGGACAGAAGTGATCAAAACTAAATCATTGTGGTTTTAATAAAACCAGAAATATTCCATAGCATTTGCTTTACTTTACACCCGGATGGTCGGATAGGCATTATCGTTCTTATCTGCATGAGCCCAAAGACTTGTAGTCCTGAAATAAATTTGACGATTGTAATCGTAAAAGGCTTTCTATTAGGTAACTGCAAAAAAAGTAAAACTGGTCTCAAGTTATAAAAGGAGATTTTGGCCTTCTTCCCCATCCAGCCCGTCTATAATAAAAACCATTAGGGATGACACGGTGATGTAAATTATTATGTGGTTAACGTCTAGCTGTAGATTATTATTACCATCTTGAGATTTCAGCCAGTTAGCTTAACCTGGCCATGTCCATGTTACGATAGATGACACAAACACAGCACAAACCTTACGGCTTGCACTACCACACCACTTACCAATGTATCGGTGTGTGTGGGAAGGAGACTCTTTAGTTTGTAAATGTCAAGAACAATAAGTTGAAATTTTTCAGGGTCATTTTGTCACTGAGAGTTGGAAAAAAAGTTATTTGTTTTCAAATATAGAACACAAATACCAACAAAATTGCTTGTAATTTAAATAGAAGATGGTTTAAAGTTGTTAGAGATGCACATAGTAGCGATAAGTTGCAGTTGAGAAGAGACTGAATCAAGGATGGATAAGATTAGATCCGAGTAGTTGATTAGTTTCTTATACTTTTTAATGCATCGTAATTTGAATTTGCATTGCATCTTGCATCGTTCGTAGCATAAGGCATAAGCCTCTTAAGTTTAAATGGTTTCATTTTTAAGTTGCGTAAAGTCAGATTTCTTCGTCCCACTCGAGTCATCTAGATGTACGAAAATATCTATAAAAAGCTTAATCAGTGAGATGAAGAAGGGCTTGCACCTGGATTGATTAGATATATATAATAAGTGGGAGGAGAACTAGCAACTAGGGAGCGTCAAAGTTTCATGATGTTTTAATTTAATTGATAGAGCTGTAGAGAAACCTTGCATGTTGTGATGCAACTGAACCACTTTTTTAAACTCCATTCTTCCTTTTACAACGACTTCATCGAAATACGACATCATGGCCTTTTGTATTAAGTTTAAAACAATGAGACATTGACTACTTAATAGTCTGGGTGATTAGTAATAAATCAAATAAGCATTTCAAATTTATTTAACATGCATGTAATCCAACCCAACAAGTCGTACTGAACTTGTTTGCAGAGTAATAATACTTTTTTAATGTGCTAATAAGTCGAGTCAGCATACTTTTAGAAACACCGGCATTCATAACAGAAATGTATATGAAGTAATGCAATCCTTACAAAAAAATAGGAAATTCATTGTAAATAGAATTTTAAACTACTGTTGATTACTCGGGCTACTAATTAAATTCTGAGAGTAGCATGGTTCATTTTAACATAACTTGATAAGGCTTCAATTCGAAAGGAGGCTGCTAAATGGGGATACACGGTAATCCATAATGTAGTAAAAATATTCTACATAATAGAGATCATAAAATTACTGGCAATAGAAACTTCCGCAATAAATAATAATTACTCTCTTCTACTGCACTGCACAAGCATGAAACAATTAAGCAAACATTTGCAAAATATCCTTGAAGCATAACAAGCAGGACGCCTACCAATTAGTTGTTATACATTTACCCAGGCATAAGCTGTATAGCGTACTCTGTAACCACTCAAATCCTGTTAGAAAATGTCACTAATGTTTCACTTGAACTTAAGCAATGCGCTGCTATAATAATTTAGCACAATAACTTTTATAATTATCACTGTCTCCCGTACCTTAATAGTTAATACCTAAAGAGTTGGCAAATATTAAATTATAAATGCTCCGAAACTACTTTTACGTTAGAGAACTTTGGAATAATTGGTTGTCTTTAAACAATTGGTATATCTTGTTAAAATTCTTTCTAGTCCATTCCATTTTTCCCAATGCTCTATGCATCTTATTCTAGCTCTAATCATACCATATAGTAGTATCCGTACGCTGTTATGCATAGGGTCATGGCATAAAGTTAATTGAATTTGGTTTCAGTTGTTTACACTATTAAAGTGAGATCCGAATAATCCTGCCAATAAGCAATAAATTTAGTACTTCTCTCTCTCTGTCTGTGGTGTATTATACTACTTTTATGAACTTCATGAAGCATACGAGAAGAATCATTGTGAGAAAAAAGAGTCGTTGTTATTAGTAAAGTAAGATCTATTTCTCGATGGTATGTCTTATTAATGCTCAAAGTTGGCTAGCAGCATATTTTAGTGGAATGGTTTATTCGTGGGTGAAACCGTGAAAGCATAATCGCCATCGCCACACATTCCAGCTCCATCCGTCCTATCATACTAATCAATCGTATCCGGTCGGTGGTAGAGAAATCGGTGAGCAGGTTATTTTCACTGTACCAGTGTCAGGCTGACACAGGCACCTACCAATCTATCTAAAATATACTCGCTCAAGTCCCAAAAAGCACTATAAGTCAAGACCGTCAGTTAACAGAAAGAAAGTAAGTAGCAGTTGTTGTAGTGCAAAAAAGCAAGTAGTCTTATCAAATTATGTATAGGAATCTTATGATATATCGCACCTGAACGATGAATCGCCGCAGCCGATCCAACGGAATTCGGTTTTTATTATAATATGAGTAACAAATTGCAGCAGCGCTTTCACCTTGCACTCAGCTCGGCTCTTTGTCAGTCTTATTATACCTTTCTCTTCATGTCTGCTCTTGTTATTTTTTAACGCTCTATGGACGTAGATACATAGAAAATCAAACAATAGTATATGACGGCGATTTTGGAACGAATGGTAACAAAGATAGAATATTGGAAACCAATTTTTTAATTTTGTACACAGTTTCCTAAATAAGTTGAACACACTGTCTCCCTTTACGATCTTTCTGAAACCATTGGATACAAAACATTAATTACATATTCAGGTTTATACTGTGTGGTTTAGTTTATCCGTCTCATTATTGAATTATTCAGCCCAAAAGGTGTCAAGATTTTCTACTCACATTTGCACGTGTGGCTTATAATAATCTTTTGTTCGACAAATTCGTGCATCCACCTACTTTTTCACCTATCGTGCTGTGCAATAACGCTTCAATTATACGCTAGCCTACCTGCTAAAGTCTACGGGAATGTAAAGTCTGCGTTGAAATACATAATGGCTCAGGCATATTGAGTTCCAATTCGTATACTCCCTTCTTTCTGAAATCTGTGCGAATGAAGTTGAGTATGACTGTCATTTGGACATTTTGGAAAGGTGAAAAGTGATACTTAGTTTTAAAAAGAGGGATATAAGAAGAAGGATAACAACACAATTAGAGTAAGTAAGAGCCAAGGGGAGTGCAGAAACTATAAAGAATGTCTTAAAAGCCGTGTCTAATTTTCAGCTTAAGTTTCAGAGAATCAATCATTTTCTACTTACCGTATTTGCGGCCATTAGAAATTTATACTGTTTTTTGAAGATTTGCTTGGTCAGATCCTGCATCCTTAAGCAACCTTTTTCTGATATACTTTAATTACCAGAATAGCATTTAAATGTTTAGCATGCTATATTACCATCAAATCATAACTGGGGACCTAAATCTGAAAGTGCGGTACGTACGCTAACTTGACCTCAAGTATCAACACTACCAACCTGTGCCTTTTTACTTGACTCAACTTGACGATAAGACAAGAGGGGTGACAGTTTATTGGTTATTTGATTGTGTAAATAGCTCTAAAGAGGCATCGTTTAATGAGTACAGCTAAACAGATAGAGACCTGAAATCAGCTTACAGGCACAGCGGACTAATTAGCAAAATGGTAATTTAAGATTGAATGTCTTCTTCGTCGTTCATTTAACCTTAAATTCCATTTAAGCTGCAATTGTTAAAATACATTTATTTTTACATAACTTCACTTTTTATCCCATATCCTTTGTGCTACGACTAGTTCTTTAAACCTGAAACAATTAATTATTTCACCTAGAAGTCTGTGCCTTTATCGTTGTCAACATCACAGTAATATTTCATCAACTATTCATAATCTTTGTAAAACTTTTCTACTGCTTTTTCTCGTGATTTATCATTCTCTATTTCGCCATGAGTATGATTCAATGCATCCTTCAATAACTTGATTTATAAGCCTCAACTCCCTACTTACTTGTGCATTTTTACAAACGAATCATGCCAATTAGTTTTTCAATTTGCAGCATCAAAAGACAGTCTACCACCTTCTTCGCTTTCACACAAATTATTTACGACGATACGTTATGATTTACAAGCTGGTGGGATAAGAGGCTTAAAGTTAATGCTTTATCCTGTGGATCTCAAAACACGGGTGATCCCATCAACTAATGATTTACTACTTGTACTTGCTATTGTGACTGTACCCTTTAGACGGCATCAAGTGTTTGAAGTACAGGCTAGCAAGGCTTAGGCGACTGTAATGAAATATGAGAAACTGAAAAAGCATAATCCAATATGCAATGCACCTAGTTGACTTCATTCATGGTATCTTGTCAAAAATATTAGAAAAGTGCTAATTGTATCTTTCAAAATATCATTAATACTACAATACTGAATTGATAGAAAAAGCTACTGAAGACTCCTTATCAGGTTTCGCAAGCGGCTTACAGAGCGACAGCAAATCCCTGTCGTGAATGAAATCTACGCTATGCAGCTCTAACTTCGCTAATAGCGTTTTGATCATTACTCCCTGTCCATAGTGCAGTGCTGTAATCATTATTTATTATTAATGAGAAAAGTAAAATTTAACACTGCAGTTATCCAACAAGGACCTTAGAACTTTGACCTTGCGCTTCCTTTCTTTCCTCTAAAAGGATACACATTATAATGACCCTGTCAATAATGCCATATAAAGATTACCATTTAGCTAGTCTTTAATTGGAATTGAATCATGTGGTAGAAACTGCATTTATGTCTGTTAAAAAAGTCTGTCCCTATGGACTTGGAATACCTTCAACCTTGGTTCATATTACTTGCTGCTGCATGGTTGATAACTTTAGAATGTATTCTCCAAACAATGTTGTATTTCATTTGTAACTAAATAGTTATGCAGTAAGCTTTATTTGTAGAAGTTGGATGGATGGGGACTAGGAGAAAAAGCCTATTTTATCCTTTGTAGTTAAGATAAATGTAAATTAGAGTGTGGTGTGTTTGCTACACAGAACGCCTACGCAATATATCTAGTACCTGTACATAAAATGTAATATTGTTCTGTTGAATTCCTCCTCTATAGGTTATAGGTTGATCTCTTCGTCTCTTCTACAGTCATGAGAGGTAATCTAATGCTAAATATCATGCTTCTTCTATGCTATGCTTTTATTTGGTTAATGAAAAATGTTTCTTTGCATAAAAACTGTATTTAAATTGACTTCTGGTCGCCCTAATGTCTTCTTTAACGAATCTAGTCCTTCAGCAAAGCCCAAGGTCTTCATTTGAAATAATTATAAAAAACTAAATACCATATTTTTTCTTATAGTCTTATACTTTATCTAGAGTTGATTTCAGGACCCGTGGTAAGAAATTGATGGAAAGCCTTAAATAATAGCAAACTAACCAAACTCAAAAATCACTGATAATATATTAAGAAATTGTTCTGCCAAGAATTACTGCATACAGCATATAAACAATGTCAACACATAGAAGAAGCATAAAACCACGTTTCAGCATATGAAAGTTTCACATGCCCACATTTCAACATATGAAAGTTTCACATGCCCACATTTCAACATATGAAAGTTTCACATGCCCACATTTCAACATCTGACTGTTTCCAAATACGAAAGAGGTATTTATAGACCCACATTTATTTTGAAATTGTATACGTTATAGGCTTCGTTCAACCATATCATGTGTTTCTACTGTTCTAACATGCCGTAAAACTTCTAATAGAGCTCCTCGCGTTTTATTTTAAATTCAGTGCCCAACCCCCGCCTACTGTATTAGATGATTTACGGTGTGTTGGTTTTTTATCATGCTTATATCATCTCGAAACCTGTGCGTGTATGCACTGAGACTGACCTCATGGGAAAACAGTTCTCTAATTTTATCCGTGCTTTTATCAGTAAATAAATTTGAAGCAGCCCGTTTTACACTGGCAAGAGTTTCAAAAAACTTAACGATATTTTCATCAGTTTCTATTACTCGGTTCAGGAGGAGATAATGGGCAGAAGAACAAACTTACTTCGTAAAAGAGGATTCAAACTTTTACTTCAAATTCGGTTGCCGTTATTTTTTTTATTGGTGTCCATCTTTATTATTAAAGTCTCGTAGCTAGATGTTATCCAAAAAGCAATTATAGGTTTCCTATTGAATATCATTTACTATGCATTTTTATGCATGTTACATATGCATAAATGCAAAATGACAAGTTTCTAATGGACAGTTCTAGCATCGCATGTCAGTTCGAAACTTTTATTGTAAGCAAGCCTGTCATTATCATACTTTCTGCGATTTTTTACCATGTATACCTTAGATGTAAGAGGGATGATTTTTGTTATAAATAAGATTCTATTTTTTCCTTGAACTTTACAAACGCCTACATCACATTTTTCTTCATTAGGCGACTTATAACAGCCTTCACCAATGCGGCTTTTTATGATAAAATATTGCACAAGCTCCTCGTACAGAAGGTATCAATCTATTCAAGTAGATTTATCACTGCTCAAGTTTTTATTTCACCTTGTAAAACTTGATTTTAATCTTATGGTAGGAAGCATAACGCAACCATTCCTACTGAAGTTCTTTTCTGTGCGTCTAATAAAGGTGCTAGATTATTTTAATGGAAAGATTAGATGGACTTAAATCATAGTTAATATCTAACCGAGTTAATAAACTCTACTTTTGACCAATTTAATGTCGTCATTGTCGTCAATATTAGCCGAATTAGAAAAACATAAAAGCAGACGAATTAATTTAAAAAGTATCCTTCTAGTTCAGTTCGTTTTCGTTAAGAACGGCATTTAATGTTTTCACCAAAAGTGTGACTACGGTGGAATGTTTTCCCCTAGAATTTGATACTTGGTTTAAATGGAAACTTAATAAACCACTTAATAGAGCTGGTCTTGAGGTGGTCAACGGTCCGTCGCTTTAATTTGTACACTCCCTAAGTTAGGCATTGACAGTTAATGGCAAATTAATTAGTTTATATGCTTGCGTATAATTCAGTCTGTAAAAACTCGCTTCTAGCTTTTTAGTATTAAATATGCACACTTAGAAAATGAAATAATGATGTTCGGTTTCTGAAGCAAATTGAAAGTGTTTTGTTGAATATGACTATTTCTCATCTCCACAGATTCTGAAATGGGTGGAATAACTCAACGTCCATGGACCCCAACGAAGAGGCGTGGACCCATCGCTGCGGAGTTCACCGGTAAGTTATACACTAGTTATTGATTTCTCGTATTTTTCTACAATTATAGTTGTAAGTACAATATTGTCATTGCCAAACCGTTTTATAGGCCCTGGACCTGCGTGGGTGACTTTACCAGGATTAATAGGTATGTATTAACTCCTAATTTCCCACTTTAAGCAACGCAATACATATAATGCTTATTTATCCGTGGGTAAAATTTCAGTTAGTTACATTATTTGAAGGTGTTCAAAGATTTCTTGTGTTACAAATCTAATTAATCCGTTAAACAAGTACTTTCCAGGCTGAGTAAAGGTACTACATAAAATATGAGAAATGTATTTAGAACTAATTTATTTTTAAAGTGGCATTCAAAATAATTAAGGCCAGCTAATGTTGTCTTTAATAAGTCTAAGGACAATTTTTTTAAGGTGAAAAGTAAAATTAACAATTTTAACCTAACATTTGGCTTTTGCTTATGCAGGAAGAAAGCCTTATGTGTCTGGGAAAAGCACCTCTCCTTGTTTTACGTTTGGAAATAGGTATGACTAACTCTTCCTTAACTTTAATCCTTAATAGCTTTCAAATTGCTGTCCGATGCTAATAATGTATTAATCGAGAACATTCATCAGGCTTGAAAACTGTCTTACGTACAATTTATAATAATATTGTGTCGTCAGATTTTATCTTCTGCAATAAAAACTCCTTCATTTACTCCTCTTCCTTAATTTAAATTAACTCGTTTCTCAAAAACTCGGTCATCTTTATCCTAACTGAACTGCTGCACTAATAAGCTTTGCTTGTGGGAATCTTAGGCATGGTGATACAACAGATTACGCTGGTCCGGGTCCTGGTACTTATAATGTTATGGGCTTAAGTAGTAAAGGTGAGCAGCTTCCGAGTGCAATTTCAATTAAATCTCATGCCATAATATATTTTAAACAGATGTATAAGTTACACTGCGTAGAATACCTCTTATTATTAGGTAACTGGCTAACTAAGTTCATTTATTATATCTGCATATTTACATTACAGGAAAGTCCTCAGCTCCATCAGCGTCAATGCATTACCGTCATGCGGAACCTAAGAACTTCGTGACTCCAGCTCCGGGTGCGTATTGTTCTGAAAAGGCAGAGATGAAGATGCTAGATCATTCTCCAAAGTACAGCTTCGGACTTAAACCCAAAGCCGAAGTTAAGAGCAATACACCAGGTATACGATTTATAGATGGAATATTACGACTAAATATGTAAATTCACAATAGACTGAAGTATAACTACTCAATTAAAATAATTAATACGCTATTTAATAATGATTTCATGTTAGCACCTAACGTTTACAACGTTCCATGCGTCTTGGGAAACTGCCCCGAAGGTACTATGAAAAAGTCTCCATCGTACACGATTTCTGGGAGGGGAAAAGATGTTCTGGACTCTCGCGTTGCAAATCCTGGACCAGGAAAATATGAGTCTAGCAATTTGAATGCTATGAAACTCAAAGCCCCAAGCTATTCTTTAAGTAATAGAACTGTACTTCCAAGCGACGATACAAAAAAACCTGGACCGGGTGCGCATTCTCCTGAAAAAGTAAACACACATTTAATGATATCTATGATAAGCTTAATTTCAGGGAATAAAAAATCAGTTACCCGATAACTTTTAATTTCACAGGTTAATTTGTCTCCAGCCCCAGCGCACACATTCGGAATCAAACACTCCCCATACACAGCCAAGCTTAAGGCCGGTGGCAATTAAAACGTTTATCAACTAAGACCAGCCTTCCTTCCTAGACAAGCCATTCGACAAACCATGCAATGCCACACCCTTCATCAAAAGTTTTAAAATCTCTGCAAGTAAGAATTTAGGAGACACAAATAAAAAAACCCATTTTAACCTTACAACAAAGGAAGCCTTAAAGCGTTGGTAGAAGTTTAATTGATATCCTGTACCGTTGATATCCAGTACCGTTGATATCCTGTACCTTTATGATAACCGTTTTCGTAAATGCTGGCCATTGTCTACCAACCTGCCATTTAGAAAGTACAGAAGGGAATCATTTTTTCTTGAATTTGTAATCGATAATTAGTATAGCCTACACATAAATTTCCGTTTCTAGTTTTTCTAACAACTTTGGTATTAATTACTACTACTTTCATCAGTCACCTATCTTAATTTATGATAAATAACGTGATTTAACTTTAGCTCCAACCAAGGAAATTGTAAAACCACTTGTAATTCCATGATATTTATTAACCTTATACTTATAATAATGTTACTGACTAATTTGTCCACTAAGGCCGAATTAAGTCATTGGGTACTTGATGTTTGTATGACGATTTTGGACTACTAATCGATGAGATGGTGAAGTAATTGAAATAAACGACTAATTCCTAAAGTAATAGTTTTCAATCATGCTCATAAATAACTCATTTATCATCTAGCCATGGTTGCCTGCTATTAGTACTAGCTCTCCAGTTATTATGAAAATGCATAGAAAAAGATGAAGTATCAGAAAACCAAATCAGAGAATATGACAATAAATTTATTCACTCATTTCTTTAGATTCTGCCACTGATGATGGTATTTTCAAATCAGTTAACACTTTCTAGATGACCCGAGACATTTTTTTATAGTTTAACATGGAATGTTCTCTCGCATCACACGGCATAACTTACTCCTTCCTGTTATCCATGTAATCTTAACAATTGTTGTAATGTAATGTAGGTATTTTTACTTTACCGTTCAATAAAGTAAGACAAGATGGGTAAACTTTTTTTATAAATTCGGTAAAACATTTTATGCTCATTCTTTAAACTGTCCCCGTAGATTAAAGCAAACTCATTCATTTACACACTGAATATTTCAGTACGCTACTATTTGATTTATCTCTGAAACATTGGAAGCATTCTGTACCAAATCTTAGGAACCTGCAGTTGGAAAACAGAAGCAATACATTTTATGAAAATATAATTTAAACTTGAATTTTGAATTGAATACAGATTTGAATTTATAATTCCAATCAACGTTGATCAATCAGGTTAAAGAGTCATCTTTTCTACTGAATTGGATTCATGAAACAGTAAAAAAAAATTCAGTCTTGTTGAGTTAACCATTAACCTGTCTGACTGCTAAACCTTGATATTATTTACTAATACAAAGAAGAGAACTAGTGCCGCATGACACGTAAAGGAATAAATACATGCAATTAAGTATCATAACATAATGTAACAAACCGTTTGATATACAAAGGAGGACGAGGCATGATACGAGAATCTTTTTGATAAAATATCTCCGCATTCATCTTATCTTAATATTAGTTCTCTCTTGAGGTAGAGCTGTTGTTTATCTGCTTCAGACTCTCCGGGATACTACTATCCCAGTAGTCTTTGCCAGTCTTGAATTATTATTTGTTGTGAATAAAATCAAAATATTTTCAGCAACAGTAACATAGAATAAATACGAATAAATTATGATTAATAATTAAAGTAAATACTAAAAAAATATACACAAATGAACAAATAATTTTTTAGTAATTTTAGTTAAACATTGGTATTGGTTGTTGGTATATTTTTCGCAGATTAATTACACATAAACTAAAAAATACGTTAATCTTTATCTTTAGGTAATTTTAACTACTACCGCATGCAAACTAAATCTATAAATACGCCTAATAATTGCAAATCAGCCATTGCAAATTTTAAATAATTTCAGGCAATTTAGTACTAAAATCTAACTAAAAGTGTTTACGGCCATATATAATCCAACTTAAATCAAAATAAGGAAACAATGAAATTAAAATCTACAAGACCGATAGTGTAAGTTTCCAAATCCGATTTCCCTACTCGTATTACTCTGTGTGAGGTCATAGCTAAAAAATTAGAAATCTTCCTCTTCTCACATTATATCATGAATACCTATTAGCAAGTTAGCTATAACGCTAAAGCCGATCATTACTACGTACGTATTTGACAGTTTACAAAGTTAAGAATCCGCTCTTCCTCTCTCTGTACAAATTGGTAAAGCTCGAACAAGTTATTAGGCATCGTTTTGGAGAATTGGATTACAAACTGCTTTGATTTCCATTGTCAACTTATGTAATATGAGCATGAAATTCATTGTAAAAGGGAATCCTGCATATTCTGATATACTTCTTCAAGATGCCTAATTGTTCTTATGCCCTAGCTAATTCTAGCTAATCTAATTTGTTAGTTTTTAACCTAACCTGGTTAGGTTATCTCCCCTTAATTATATGTATATTACATCAATTTTTGGATAAAAAATTACGTATGCATTACAAACAACAATTTTCGATCATTGCCAGCTCTACGCGTGTCTTCTAAAATTGTCCCCTCTTAATGTAAATTTGATTAATGGAGTTGAAAAACTAAACTCTCATTTAAACTCTTGTGTGTATTTATGTGATACTTGAGCCAGATTTGTGATGAGCATGACTACATCCGTTAATTACTTATCCTATCTAGTCGTTGAACTTTTTCCAATGGATTCTTTTGTGGCTATAATTCAATTTTATTTTAATTATTACACTTTGCATAAGAAATAGTGGGCATATGTAGAAATATTGCAGTATCCGATTGTATGCAAGTACTATTTTTAGACTTAAATATAGCTTAATGTATGTGATTAGGACATTTTTACTAAAAAAATACACGAATCCACTGGTTTGATTACTTCTTTAGTCCTAATAAGTAAGTGACTAACTTATCTAATTACCTAAATGAAAAAGTTAAATATCTCCGAGTCCGTAGTTAATGAACACATGACGGTGGACCCCATGATTTGTTTTTGGTTTCTTGACACAGTCTTCTAAAGTTATTATCGTATAATATGAATTACCTTCCCTTGTGCACTACGAATGCAGAACACGATTTGAACACTTTAAGTTGCGTTTCAGTCTGGCTTATTACTGCCTATCAGACTTTCATGCCTCTTCTATACTTAATAGTTTGTACATAAAGATTCCTACGTAGTCTATTGTAGCACATTACATATTATAACTTACTTAATAACAGTTTTACAAGCAAGCTTTGCAAACTTAATGATTTTAGCTGACTTGTCTCTGCCATTTTCAGTCTTGAGTTACTTATCTATCTACCTATGAGTGTATATTATATACCAACTGAAATATTTTACTTTGCACTTTAGCCGCTTTCTATACAAAATTCTGCTTTCATTTCAAGAACAAGCTTCCCTACGATACTGGAAAGTAAAAGAGGTTTTTAGGATGAGCCGTTCTCCCCGTTATCTCCGTTATCTCTGTTCTCTCTGTTCTCCCTGTTATCCCCGTTATCCCCGTTATCCCCGTTATCCCCGTTATCTCCGTTCTCCCCGTTCTCCCCGCTCTCCCCATTATCCCCGTTCTCCCCGTGCCCGGTGTCCGTGTCCGTGTCCGGGGGTTCCAAGGGAGGTTCTTCGGGACTGTAGCTTGAGGTGTCTTCTAACTTTATCATCCCCTGGCAAGGAGACAAGGGGAAGCTTCCTTTCCTGTACGGCCGATTTGTTGTTATGCCGAGTTTCTTCACTTTGTCATAGAGGGTTCGTGAAGGTACGCCATACTTCCGGGCCGCTTGGAGAGCACTCATTCCTTCTCTGACAGCGTCAATAGCTGCCATGATGTCATTTCTTGTGTATTGTTTATACCTTTTCCATTCCGGCTTTTGAGTCTGATTTGGTCCAAATGAGCCCGAACCTCCTGCAGAAGCCATTCAAAGACAATTATTTAGTACCGAATTTCTATTACTGTCACTGTAAATCCTTTTCTTCTCATATTTGAACTTATTTTTTAGTGTAAACTGAATAGTAGATAATCAAAATTAGTATATGGTCCTGAATGATCTTAATATTAACTTGCCTGTCCTGTCATCTAATTCCATTATTGAGAAGGATGAATTCTCTTCATGTACCTGTAAAAAAGTTATAAATCATTAGCAATCCATATCCTAGTAGTAAACTAAATGCAATGCAAATTTATGATGACTCAAAAGATCCATTGAACATGAACTACAGGCACAAAGATATACAAAGCTTGGCTACCAGCAGAGACCACTAATTTCCTGCTTACCTTATCACTATCTATGCTGCGGATAGAGTCGTCAGGGAAGTGATCCGGAGACTCTGGGCTCACCTGCTGCAAGTACCAAAATGCATGATAAGTACACATTTACGAATTATTTACAAATAGGCAGCTGCCTGTCTGAGCAAAGGTAAAAATGACCAGCAAAAGTCTCTTGTTTGTTGAATTTCAAGATATGATTCAGCTGCATTCCTTATGCACGCTGTACTCCTATCCTTCTTTTATTGGTATCATAAACTGAAAAAAGTAAGATAGCAGTTCTAGACTCAAAACTCACCTTATCATTAGGCTCTATGGGCCCATTAGTTGTAATTGGCATATGCGTTTTATGAGAGAGAGAAGGCAGCTGATTGGTATGATGATTATAAGGACTTGAGGTCTGAGATTCCATCAAATTATGCAGGGATGTATGGCCTAAAACCGTTCTCAGTATCGGAGTGTCTTTGTTCGTCCCCATGAACTTTTTCTTTTTCAGTGGAACCGGCTCATTCTGTGAGTTTTCATAACTGTTACTGCCCAGGCTGTGCTTTGGTGAGGGGCTCAGGGGGTGTTTGCTGGATGGCCAGAGGTGGAACGGGATTGAATTTTTATCCGGAAAGCTACTCGCATTGTACGGAGTGTCATACACGGTCTCATTTGGAATAAATTTAGATGGAATAGAGTTACTGGATTTTGAGTAATGTGTGGAAGAAGAGGTAGAATGAAATTCTGCTGATGACATCGATGGGGGTGGTGGATACGGACTTTGATTGGGTGGGGTCGGGGTTGGGGTCCCTGACTTGCTTTGGTTGTCCTCCACTAATCCTTTGACTTTAAGGGTCTCTGCTGCCTTGAGCAGGCCAGCCAGCTGGTCTTGGGCCACGTTCACTTCCCCTTTATACATGTACTCCAGAATGGCCTTGATCTCGGAGAAACGGATGTCCTTCAAGATCACTATCGGATGACGACAATCGTTCTCCATAAAGAGGTGTTGAAAGTAGGATGAGCAGGCTGCGAGAACCATTTTGTGGCATTTTATTGACAAACCGTCACAGGCCAGGGTAACGTCCGTGAAGGATTCTGTTTGGAAGAGATGTTCGAAAACGAGAAGAAGGTTGGACCGATGGTTATTCCAACGGAGACAGTATTGCTGGATATTGGAACCCATCTCTTCACCTGTCCTGTACAATTAAAATAGTTTAACGTAAATACCCTCGTAAAATTACGCATTACTTTGAGCTGGCATTGCACGCATTTTTCTGTAATATAGACGGAACTGCAGAAGAAGAAATCCTTCTTCTGTTCTTTATGCGCAGGTAAAGATACTAGTTAATGACACTGCATGTCTTCAAGAAATAAAATGCATTACATTTTACCATCTGCTACTGTCTTGCCTCATGAGTAACACCGATTTAATAAGACCTTCCATATTCTATTATAATAATAAATGGGCTTGGTTCCTATAATAAGGCAACCTTCCACCGTTTTGCGATTTATCCATAAAGCTTTGAAGTTGGCTTTTTAATGCCACTGAATTGCACTTGCACGGTATTACTATTTTAAAAATACGGGTCTATCCAAACGCAAACACCATTTACATGCATTTGGCAAGTTATTTTAATCACAAACGATTGTCGCATTCATTTCAGCTGATAGATGTTTAACTACCTTTACATAATATTATGGTAAATGGAAATTTTCTCTAATAAAATGAAACATGATTTATCTTTGTAATCCCTCGCAACACTTTATTAATTTAGCAATTTCGTTTTTTAACCAATTTATCTCAATAAAAATGAGCAACTGTAAATGATATGAAATTCTAAAATTAATTATTTGCCAGATTCCTTAGATTTTTAGTTGCTTGCCTTTAAGCCAACCTATTCCGAAATATAATCCAGTTTGTACCTACTTGAACTTGAACTTGAACTTGAACTTTACTAACGTGTCATGCTGATTCAACATTATAACATCATTACTGATAATTACAAAAAAGTTGTTTTTCAATCAGTGACACAATTAAGATATAATTATAGTTATAGTTAATGCCAATTATCAATACTAAACTAGAACTCCCCCTTCAATCAAATCCTTAACCTTAAAACTAAATTAGTAAAATAAAAAATCTTTATGATTGCAAGTGTTGCTTAATTTTTGCCTATCTGTAAAGTATTCTTTTTTATTCAAAACTTTAAGCTCTACCCTCACACAGTCAAGATGGTAGGTAAGCAATGTTCAAGGTAAGTACATAAATTATGAAAGTAAACCAGCCAAAATAAGTTTCGCCATGCCAAAGTTATTATGTGGTTTCTTCTAATTCAAGGAAAATTGACCCAATACTGCTTGTAAATCCCTTTCCAGCTCTAATACTTAGAATACTGCATGATAAAACCTACTCTGAAATAATTAGATTTCAATTTCTCTCCATTTCTTCCCAGCGACTCTGCTTAAACCTTCACATTAAATTAATTAATATGCAACACAACTGCAAGAATATACTGTCTCCTCACAAATATAACCAAACGCCTAATAATAATACCATAAAATTTAGCCATCAATTTTATCGGAAGTTCTCCGTGAAAACCTTCCCAAGAAGGATCACCTATCATCCATCTAGTTTAACGTCCAAAAACGCAAAGCAACTTTCGGGACGGACCTTCCACTCACAGTAATAGTATCCGGCATAATGCTACAATCCTGCTACTATACTAAGGGTAAACTTGACATTGATTATTCTGCTCAGAGTTTGTGAAATGGAAACCACGTTCGCGTTCTCGGAAATCTCTTTTGGGGGAGTGTAGCGAAGTTCTGCCACTACTACTGGGGCTGCTGCTTCCATGCAATATCGCCATCACCACGTTTTCATTTCACTACAGCAGAAGTTTCATCCCCCATCAGAAGCTAAAATATAGTGTTTTACTCCAAAGTTGAGAATAAACCCATATCTAAGGATGAAATAGCAAAAGTAAGGTTTGCTATAGGAAACCCTCCTGGAGACAGCTTACCGTACCTCAACTCCTTGCCTTCGTCTAAAACATTATACCAAAGAACGGAGTAACCTTAAACCAACTTTAACGTCACCATGCAGCCAACCCAAAAAAGAACGGTACAAGTGCAGTTGTTTGATATTAAACTCTGCAATACAAACGGCAACGGCAAAAAAGGAGTTGCACTGCATTGCAACAATCCCCCATTTTATTTCTGCCTATGTTCTTAGCTGCCATATAAAAGATTATTTCATTCAGTTCACTTTCCTAGCAAATAACTTCAGCCATGCGTTTGCGTTGCGTTTATTTGCGTTGTTGGCATACGTTTGTACATGTAGAGAGTACAAGCAGTATTATTTTACTACCTTTGCATTCTATATTCGTAGGCATAAAAAAGTATACATAAACGCACCGCAACTTCCTGCATACTCTTGTTTCTTACTACTACCTAGTACAGCTAGATTACATGGCGACCAAGCATTTAGCAGAGAAAAGTGCGTAATACTGCGTAAAAGGGGAAAATACACGACAAGGTATTGCGTGCCTTTCATGGTTTAGCAAAGAGGCAAAAGTATCATGGGCTAACGAGTAAACTGGGAAGGACGGGAGTGCAAATGCAGCAGGCAATGTATGGAATGGTTCCCTATTGCAGGCAACATGATGAAGTTCAAGTTCTCCATATAATCCTCCTTGTTCTGCCTCTTTTCCCACAACATAAGATACTAACTAACTACAGCCAGAAATACATGCATACATGCGTGTACTTTGTAATATAAAAAGAGTGAACTCCAGGCGTAGCTCTAGGAAGGAGGATGGATTGCAATGGCAAATGGATTTCGCTGAAAAATAATCTCAACAGAACTCGTAACCACCCAACCAACCCTACAAGAAGAACAAAGTTTCTTAAAAAAAAGACTTGCTCCTCTGCCATTTATTTTTCACCCTTGCGAGCTAAATGATAGGAACTACACCAGGAATACAACCTATCTCCACCCTTTACTATTTCCACTACATTTCCTACTACACCTACCACTTTATGCACATACGTTCTTACTCTCTACAGCAATATAGAATGCTAAGGTCCTAATATCTGCAACATACCTGCCTTCGAAACATAATAAAACTTCGCTATTGCTACACTACACATGCAGTTATTCTTATTGGGATTGCATTCAAGTTCAAGCTTGTCTTGAGTGAGTTTCTCTTCTGACTCTTTCTCCCCGACATGTTTCTTTTTTCTTCTTTAGTAGCTCTTAGGCAGGATTGAATGGGAACTGTTTTTATTATACAGTGTTACAACAAATTATGGTGGGATAGGGGCTCAGCCCTGGGTTGGTGGGATATGCCAAATATTATATAGACAATTTTTGCACTCCTCCCACCTTTCTCTTCAAGCTTGAGTCAGTCAGTACTAGAGATGATGGAGGGCACAAGATGCTTTCTCCAACTATAGTTGGTTAATCAAATTTATCCAAGTAATGGAACAAAATGAACCACCCTAAAAGAGGGTTTTCGTAGAGACTTTCTAATAACTGAGTATATGCTATGCCATGCCATGCCAACCTTTTACTTTCCTTTGGTTTGTTCATCGGATGGAAATTTAGGGGGAATTTATATCGATTTTACGCAGAGTTAGAGGCATGCATAGGGCGAAGAGGAAGCAGTTTTCTAATTATTATTGCGTTGAATAAAACCTTTCAGTCAGACTCGAGATTATTGATTTAACTTAAAAATTACTTTTTTAAATTGGATTTTTCGGTACAGGAAATGGAAATTTTCAATTTTGATACCTTTTTACCAACAAAAATCTCTTTCTTGAAGCATGGCACTGGGGTTTTATTGAAAGGATTGCTAAAGGATATGTTTATGGATGCATGCATATTAACAGCATCCGTGTGATGGGGAATGAAATGAACGTTTATCACAATAGTTGATAGTATTATAGTGTAAGTATTCGGTAGTATGGATTAGTTTTCGATAATTTGAACAGCTTTATTGCAGGATTTAGTGAAATTACGTTGCACAAAGGGAAGGACTACTACTGCAAGAACTAGATATAATGATATGATTTTGGATTTGTATGGTGCCATGGTTGGAAACCCTAGGGTGCTTTTAAGCTGGTTAATAAAATAAATATAAATAAAATAAAATAACTAGATTTATGCGCAACTAAAGGGTAATTGGTTTATTTAGAAAAATTAAATACCCGTTGATGAACATCTCGTTCCGGTTGATAATTTTATCTTCCGAGTTATTTTCTTCTCGCATGGATACAAAGTTTTTTTTATACCGTCAAGTAACAATTTTAATAATGGCAAGCTTTAGAGCTACTTGGTAATCCGTAATATATACTGAACTTTCAGGATTTACTTCTTTGCAAGAACCAACGTTTCGTGAGAAATGTTCAGTCTTTTAAGTTATCATTTGAACCAAAAGTTGATTAACTTGGATTAAAATGTATTCCATACCTATTGTACAGCTAACACACGTCTTTTACACAATTATCAGGGATTGAATGATGTTTATTGGAATTTGCGCCTAGGAATAATCAGACTTTCTTCTAAACGCATACGGACAAATGACTTTGGAATCGATGCGTATTATTTATTTACTACGTATAATCTTGAATAAACAATCTTCACACAGAGTGATGGTAGTCACTTGCTTTTGTAATTACTGGCAGGAAATTTACGCTAATGAACACACTCAAGCCGGTGGTGGCTTTTGAACCTTAAAAGTTCACGACTTTTCGTCCTTCTTTGAGATTATCATCTCATTAGCCTCTTGGTCAGACTTCCCCAAGGGTATTAAGTCCCTTGGATAAAATATTTTATCAGTCTCAAATTTAAAATAATTTTTCCTCCACCATTTACCAACGGTAAGTTGGAAATATGGACATGAAGTTCCATTTCATGTCCAACTGTTAAACTTATCTTTACTCATTAGTGGTTCTACCAATCTTCAACCATTCCAATCAATTTGCATTCTATCTAATTATTAGAACCCCTAGCCTTGCAGAACCTTCTTTGCAATTCCGGGAATCTGACTCACATCCAAACTACTACAGACAAAGTGAGTACCAGTGCTCTTTCTGATTGTTTTGATGGAATATTTTTCACTCGTGTTGTCCAATATTGCTGGAGAAGAAACAACACCCAGCCATGTTTTCCGTTGTTAAGCCTCGCTCAGTCTGCAGAGCTGTGGAAGGGATATTCTAAACTAATACTTCGTGCTATCATCATCATCCCGTGGTTATAATGTGTGCCGAGCTGTTTTCTACTACTACTTACTACTACTACCAAGATAACTAGATTTCCCTTCGTTACGTTCATATTCCAGTGTCAAGTCCAAATGCAATCCATGCAACCAGACAATTCGTATCTCTTCAACTACTCACTGAGGGGAAGTTCCACCAGAGAAAAAAGTACTGCTTACACTTCTACTTCACCACCATATTCACCAGTAGTACCACTTACTAGGCCTTAGTTTATAGTCCACGGTTATATAATACCAACTCCTTCTACCGCTTTAGAACTGCTTTTCCTGCCTGCGTACAATGCGTTTTTATGCCAGCTCTGTCTGTGCGTTCTTGGTCTCTCCGTCCGTGCGTTCGTTGTTGCTGAGGACTAAGGAATGTAAAAAGTGCGTAGCCAAAACCCTTGCTGCATTTGCTAGGGATATGCTACAGCTTCCACAAATCCTAACTCAATGAACAAAGTTTCTCCACATAGACATGCGAAAACCCTGCCACTCTTCTGAAATCCTCTTGTCGAAGTCCACGCATTGGGTTTTTGGTTCCAGGGTATGTTATCTAAAGGCAATTCCACCATCATCGCATCGCTAACCTCGGAGAGCGTTCCTATATACTCTGTATAAACCAAAGCCACCCCCCATCCGGGTTGGTTAAGAGGTATGCCAACCGTATGGCGTAGAAAATAATAAAATGCAAACCCTTAGTAGAAACTAAAATCTCGAGGTCACAACCTTTTTACAACTAATCTGCTCAAATTTCTTGCCGTTTCTTTCAACCAGACCCTTTTTGCCTGTGCAGTATTAGTTAATCCCACATTCCCTTAAAGTACCCTCTGTCTGTTATTGCTGTCTACAAAGTAGTAAATATGCTATTGCATTTCTACTGCACCGTACCAATCGTGATCTACTGCTATGACCTTATATTGCACTTAGGGTTCAAAACACACGAGAACAATAATCTCTCGGGTCCAAGGGCCTTTATCCTCCTCCTACAGAATATATTTCTATTGACTGGCCTGTCACTATGTAGTATACGTATAGAAATCTCAGACATTTGTTATTTCACTGAGACCGAGGGTTACCAAAAACGCATTAACTACAAACGAAAATGTACAATATTGCAAAGAACTTCTGCCAACAAATACCACCAGTAGGAACTGGATTCAGGACCTTCATTTAGTACACTAAACGAACCTAAAGCACTCTTTACTCTTAAATTCAGCGTAGACTGGCAAGCAGGTAGCAAAAGCTTCAGCAAGGGTGCTAAGTTTGGGTACGGATTTTTCCCATAAATTGACCCATTATATTACTGCCTCGAATACTGCTGACAATAATACTTTCACAACAATGCATCACGTGGATTGTATTGTGAATTGATGAAATGGCAGTCCCTCAGGCAAAGTGCAACGACTGCACAAACTACAGAAAATTCTATTTTGGAATTGGGGAGGTGACGCGTCCCATGTTTTAGGCATTTTTCTCCAGAAGCCAGTTTAAATAATGCACTATCCATCCATCCAAATATATGCACAAGCAAAACGATAAGCCCTAAAAGACTTTAAAAAAAGACTTTTGGTGTTTTTCTTGCTGTCTTCCCTGTGACGGAAGCCAGAGTCAGGCAAAATTAAAAATTTTACAGTACAAAGTCTTTTTTATCTTAAGACGATTTTCCCCACACTAACGAATACCATAGTGTATTTTTTCAACTATCCATCCATGAAAGAACATTGATTGATGCATATGGCAGCATCTTAATTTTTTCACACTGACGCACTTCTTGGAAAGTAACTTGTCTGGATTCAGGACATGGCATTAAATGGTTAAGTTTGTGTGTTATTATGCAGCACTACTGTACGTGAGTATATTTATACTCGAAATGCATATCCTCTCAACAAAAATCATTACTAGGGCAAAGTGTAAGAATGCTTAAGCTGAAATTGAAGGTCTTTGAAAAAATAAGCATAAATATAATATCATGTCTATTGAATTCACATTTATTTAACAATTTAACGAAAATCTACCCCAGCTAACTTTAAAAGAACGGAGAAGCTTTGCCCATGAATCACTAAATCATGATAAATACTAATAAAGAATGACTCGCTTGTCTGTTTAATGTCTCCTTAGTTCTACTACCATTATATACCCAGTGCCATTAGTCAGTGAGCGAGGAAAGTCAAATAAGTAAGTTAAAGCTAACATTCGGCAGAATCTAACGTTCTCTGTAGAAGATTAAAAAATGTATGATCCGTGTAGGCAGAAAGTGCACTTTACTGTGGGATGACTACTTGCTGTATTTTTGTATGACTTGAACCTTGTATTCTGATATAAGCTTTTAAATTAAAGTTCATGGCCTTTGGTAGGGTCTGGCAAAGGTGGGAGGAATTATTTTTCCGTAGGAGTCCCTTTTCGGATTTATTAAAAAGTTTACAACATTTAGATAATTCTTTCATGTAATATATTACTTTAATTTTTTATAGCAAGTCACAAGAATTGAAGGTATGAAGGACCGAAAGTAGGCATAAAGTAACATTAACATGCAGTGTATGATAATGCTACAATAGATAGTGCTCAAACCCTACGGCGCCTTTACTGTAATTTCAGTACTTTCGATTACGCCACTATTATTTAGAAATGTATGGAAACCATTGATATTATATTGACTGTTTTATTTATGTACACTTTGGGCTCCTACTGCACCTACTAGGCCTTAATGCATAAAGATCCTTTTCAGTTGGCAAGGAAAGATTAGATAAATGTAGAAAGTTGGCCAGAATTCACGATAATTCAACGAGGAAATAAATCAACAGACTGGTTAGGCTAAGTTTATCTAAAAGTATGGACATTGCTAACTATATTCAGGGTCAAGGTGCAAGCAACACTAAATGAATTGAATAATCGAAACTTGTCAATTAAAAGTATCTCACCAAAGGATATCATCACAATTTTCTTAGCATACAAAAATCGATAATTTTACAGTCGACTATGTATATTATTGGTCGCGATTCATGTTCATTCCCTCAACACGCAGTCATTAAATCAACATACTCCTATGGACTCAATCAAAATAATAATCTTAATGTGTCCCAATGATCAATATCGAGAGAACGCCTACCATAATATTTGTAAAGGGGAAGTAAATAAGTACCCTTACAAGTCTTACAACTATGTTTTCGTCTTTTTCTTTTTTTAGCTTAAAAACTAAGCAAAAGTAATTAAACGCCAACGAGATGATTGTCGATAATCTATTAAACTAAAAGTAATGAAAGCTGAGGGCACCGTCTTTATGGTATTGAGAAAACAAATATAAAATTACTGAAGTGACTACTAATAAGTTGCCACCATGCACTTGTGTTATGAAATTAAAAGTTTTAAAAATTCTTGCTTAAAGCTAAATCATCCATGAATGACTACTAGCCTACCACCTAGATACCCGACCCGCTATTGTTTCTACCACTTTGTAACAACCCCGCTTATCTAATTCTACCACTCCGTAGCAACCCCGCTTTCCTTATCATACCATTCGGTATCATGCCTGATTATCTAATCCTACCACTCCGTAGAAATTCTGACATTCCAATTGTACCACTCCTTAGTAACTCCACTGCTTATTTTAGGTAAGCAAAACTACTGGCAACGTGTTTTTGTGCATGGTGGTATTTCTGAACCCAATTCGTATCCTACCTTAACTAGAATTCGTCATTTAAAGAAACATAACCTTATTGGAGCATTCTTTTAAAAACACCAGCTCGGCATTGCTCTCAACAAATTGTTTTTTGGTTGTTTTTTTATATTTTTTACCACACATTTTTTAGCTATCTTTCTTCAAAAAAGCTGCAATTATAAAGATAGTAGCTAGTGCGCAATTAATTTTCTGATTTTAATTGTAACAAGCCAATACGATACACGGTAAAATATAGTGTCCTTTGGAATGGAAATTGTACTTTGTAGGTGATGATAAGTTCTAGTTGTGTTCCCTTAAGAAGCCTATTCAATTACTGTACCAATAAGGTTATTGACATGTGAATAAAGAGAATGCAATACAACACTTATCCAATAAGTTCTCAAACATTCGAAATTTGGTTAACTGACAATGAATTTCATACCAACAAATCTCAAGCACGAGCTTAACACATGCTCAAGAATGCTAATGAAAGCTTTTGAATTATGCAAGGAAATTTCCAAAAAGGTACATAACATGATTGGCTAATTACTTGTTGTTCACCTTTCTCAAAATTAGTATTCAGTTCGTCACCGCAAACAAAATATTGCACTAATGATTGTTATGAAAAAAGTAATGAACCTCAAAATTCCCATTAGCATTCCGTTCCTATCTTAAAAGTTGAAGCTGTCACTGCTACTACTACCACTACTACTATGAATCTAATATTCATCTGCTAATCTCCTTTTTGACAAATTTGTCACATTACTTCTTTGTACTTTTAAAACCATAATTATCCATCATATTACCCATTTTAACATCTCATCAGAACCATAAATATTATACCCACTCCACAGTGACTGAAGATGTGCGATGCGGTAAAATGAATGAAGAGTATTTGTCATCAAACCGCATAAAACTTGAACTAAACGACGATTCGAACTTGAATCACCTTGAAGTACGGAACAAAACATTTCTCAAGAATTTGGCTAAAAACATGTACCAGAGCGAGTAATGTACCAGAGCGAGTCAGTATAGTAGGTGTTAAAAACCCAATGCGTTATTTACCCACATATGCAATATACGCACGCATATCATACGCACTCCATGGAGGTTTTCAATGCAGAAAGTGCTAAGAAACGAATAGGCGAGAAAGGTTAGTCGCACACAAATGCACACTGACTCACTGTACCAGTAACATGTTGTGTAAGTTATAAATCCTTCATTCCTCCACACACTTACTGATAAATGCAGATAACAGCCAAAAACTAGGTAGAGGGATGCATTGTACATGAATAAAAATCACAAAAAAAAACAATAAAAACAAATATTACAGCACCTTTTCTTCCTTGCCTAGTATCCCATAAACTCCTAGTCCAGTAGTAACAACTGATACTTTACTGCTAAATAATAAAAACTGTTAAATGTCAACTGCGTCCGTCATTCGTGCACTTGAACGTCTAGATTGAATCCTGACTTCCTCAAAATTATTTCTCGTCTTGCTTGTCCTTTATCTTTCCATTGAGTGAGGGTCCCGTCCCGTGTGTACAAATCCTGGCCTCATATTCATTGATGAGTCAGATTAAATTGAATGCTTTACCGAACAACGGAGTACAATTTAACTTCTTGGACATTTTTTTTGTTTGTACTATTCTTTTCTAGAATTTTTCATTCGGATTCATTCATTGGCCCAGGTCCTCCGTAAATCCTTACGTGTGTAGGTATACCAAAGGATGTTTCACATTGTCACATTTTAATCCCACTAATAGGCTAAACAACAAAGGTATATTATACTGAGATATCCTTCAGTTCCCAGATTTAGAGACCAATAGATTAGTAGTAGTAGTACTGGTAACAGTAATGTCCATGCATAAAAGTTGCAAAGTCCCCTTCCTCCTTAACTTATTCTGGCTTATCTATCTAACTTATCTATATATTATTATAGCCATGATAAGTCTGTAGCCAGGGTACCAACTAATCAGGCTGTTGAACCTTGTATTTGCTAGCTCACGTATGTAAGGTTTTTTTGGAGTTCTACATGTTTCAAAATTTCCAAATTCTTGCTTTTTCGAACCCACATTAAAACTACTACAATCCTCGATAGTTCAGATCTCCTGTGATGGTTTTCGAATTTCTGGTTTTTTGGCAAGTTGTTAGGGTAGTTGTGCAGTAAGGTTATAAAATAAACTCTGCTTCATTTAACTCTTTGCCTCCCGTCCGCGGAAGGGTAAATGAAATGAGCAACATTGATGAAAAAGTGAGATGGTGATGGGAGGAATTTTGGCGTGAATCAGTCCTTTAACGATGCTCTTCAGTAACTCCTACATTTCAAGGGGTAGTGGGCCCTTTTCATAGTCATAGTAATGGTTTGTGGTGGAAGGAAACTGTCTGCACATTGTTTAACCTTAACCAACCTTTTTACCAATAACCAAACCAGACATACAAAATAAGTTAGAAGGAAGTGTACGCATTTTAAGTCTCTAAAGCCAGCAAAAGGAACTTACATAATATTAGCCCATCCACTACACTACCACCATACGCATACCAGCAAAGCTTGCCTAGTTCAACATTATCCATATTACCAGGCTCAATATATTATGTACTACGAATCCTTACCTAGGTCAACCCCCAAATAATATACGCCCAGTTGCGCCATTTCAGTAAAAAAAGATATACTTTGTATGATAGACTATGAAAAAAGACCACTTAGGACTAACCATAAGGCAGCAAGAGGTCCGGGGTATGAATCCCCACATGTTGTATTATTGTACATATCTTTAATATTTCATCTTATCTCCGTGATAAAAAGGCATCATCATGACTTTTTCAAACGACTCTGTGTGTCCGTAGGACCCCATAGGGTACTTATAATATACCCGGTTTAGGGCTCCAATACTAAACTGATACCAAGTACGAAACTGACTGTCCTTAACTACAAAAGTAGAGCATCCCTTCTTCACAAATACCTTTGCTTGCTTGGTTTGGACTCTGCCTGCCTGTAAACATAATTTATATGTGTTCCTTCCTTCCAAAACAGTATTATTGCCCTCTCCCTCTTTATATTTATTACTCTACAACAATATGATGGCCGTCCGTGTATAAAACTTCAGATAGGTTGCATGCATATTATGCAATAACATCTACCTCCTCTAATAAAAGACAAGTCGAATAAGGCGAGCATTTAAAGGTGTCCAGTGTTTGATTTTACTACTCACACAAGGAAGGTAGGAAGCCTTTCAAGTCTTTTGATACAATTCAGTGTAGGTTAAGGAAGGAAATTATTCTAAATCCTCCCAAAGCATTATTTATATATACATATGGGTTATTTAAGTTTATTTAAGCAAGTTAAATGATCTCTACCTACCAACTGCAACCTACACAGCTTCTCAATGTGTAACAAAGTTCCATAAGGTTTGACGGAAGTATGCAAGCGTTAATTTACTCCAGGCGTAAATCCTAAAAAATCGATTTTGTATCTCTGAATTATAATTGGACATCACCTGATTAAATCCTGCATGTTTATGACCTTATTTAAGAAGTACATTTTTATTTTTCATTCGCAATTTAAGCAGCCCTACTAACCAACTGTAAATCACATTTGATAGTGACAGACACATTGAAGAAAAGCTACCTTTTTCCGACCGATTTTAATGACAAGTGTGATTTAGCAGCACTTGGAAGGTTTCCTTACTTTAGCTTCCCTAAGTCCCCCCCCCCCTCCCCCCATCCACGTTTTCCAAAATATGTGCAACGTGTAGTGAACTCCCCTTCTACAAAACCCGTTTTCATATAAAACCACCTAAAACAGCCATCAAATTACCTATGGTATCAAACAAAATGCTATAAAAAGTATCATATCAACCACATCAGACGCTAACTCGGTATTTATTTGTATTCGGCTCAGTTATACTGTTTACTGTATCTACGGTTCGTATATGGTGTGTGTGCGATTCAATCCCTTAACCCTTTTCTTACAGATGCAACACACAATTTCTAAATGATTACTACGTTTCAAAGTTTACTGGCAACTGGGGGAACGTTTTTTATTACTCCTTAGCGATTTCTTCAACATTTCTTTCTCCATTACCTTCCTTGCCTTACATTTAAGGCTTTCTTACTCTCTGTCTACACATAAATAGTGCTTTAGACCATGGAAAAACTAAAATTCTATGGTAGCATGGTAGGTAGTCAGTATAATCATTTATGAAACCAAGCAAAAGCTTGGTTTTGTATGCGTTAAGTAAAAAAGGCATGCATATGCATGCGTACTTCCATGTGCTCCTCTCTTTCTAGTGCAAGCAAAAGAAGGTGCGTTTGATGCAATGCGTACCCACAGAATTACGGAGTAGAAACTGAGTGAGTAAAGAGTTAAATAGACGGAGGGATCATAGATGGTTATACGGAGAATTCAAGGCCAACGTCATCATATCTTTAATTTTTTATCATTTAATATGGTAGCTGAACAATGAAGAGTCTGGATGCTTGTAGTAGCAACAACATCAGGGCTTTGCTTATAATAGAGAAATTCGTAGAAAAAACGGCGCAAAGTAGTTTGGAGAATAAAACCTACGGGTGGAGCTGCCAGAGCCCATCCAAGAGACTTATTACAACAGACAAGATGTGGGGGCCTAGCCCCCAAACCCCCTGTTTTCTTACTTTCCATCCTGCCCGGCATCTTTCGTCTGCTCGGTCTCTACAACTTCATGTTCGCTTCACGCAAAACTAGACCCTCAAATTTTTAATAAGTTTCTCCTCTTTTCATTTTATAACCCCCACTGGCTCTTAACTTGACCGATTGGTTACAACTGTTTTACTGAACCTAGTTAGCATAGTTGCCACCCGTGTGTTTCAGCCAGATCGGTTGTGTTTGTCTAATCAGTGGGGGTTTTTGACCCCCACGGGTCTTTGTCTTGACCAATTGGTTTTAACTTTTGCACATCACCTACTTGGCACAGTTGACATCAGTTTGCAAAGTTTCAGCCACATGGGTTGTGTTTGTCTAACCAGTGGGGGTTTTATGACCCCCACGGGTCTTTTTCTTGACCAATTGCCCTAAACAAATTTGCACAGCACTTAGTTGGATCAGTTCCCACCTGTGTGCAAAGTTTCAGCCAAATCGGCCGGGGAGGTTCTGAGTTATGACGCGGAAAGACCTCGCCGGTCGTTTCAGAAGCCCTTTGGATGGGCCAAAAATCGTCTCCAACAGAATATATCTGAGCTATAACAAGCTGCTTGTTTACCGCCTTTTCATATTATGAACATCGTTGAAGACTATTAGATCGCATTGCATTAGGTCGATCTTGTTGCATCGGACACAGGGGGAAGTTCTGTTACTTAACACTAATACCGGGAGATGATGAACCTTTTGCCAGCACTTTTGCGCTTACATACAAAAATAAATCGTTGTAAACGGACGTATCGAAGGGATGAAATATGCAATGTGCTTGATGTGTGCGCGGTGCGACGTGTGCGATTGAAATTGACACATATGACAACACCCCCTGAACGTCAATGGGAGTAGTAAAAAAGGGTATGCAATGAAGTTTTTATCACTGTAGCGTAGCTACCATTTAATACTACAGTTTCACTGTGTCCCAGCCACACCCCCAGAAGGTCAGTGGAAGTACCCATCTCCGTACTACTTTCCTATAATGACCCTGACCCAAATCCTAAAACAGAAGTTGAACAAGACCGACTGTTTCTGAGTATTGTGGGTTCATAATCGACTTTCATCCATCAGATCAGTGACGCACAGAAAGTGCATACGTATAAAGGGATACAGGTGTAGGTGATAGAGAGTTAATCACATCACAATCTAGATGAATGTAGCACAAAGTGCGTAAAAACGGATAGCCATAGAGATGTAGGGTGTCGGGTAAATACGCAAAACCCCTTTTTTGCTACTCCTGACATCCGCTGACTGTCAGAACAGAATCGAGCACGTGAGTTTGGTTAAAGGGAAAGGGTTGCTATTACATGCTGGAAAATTTTGTTTTAGAAATCAAGAAGAGTTGGCGTTTTATTTATTGGATTAAAGCCAAAAGTTTTGATGAAGCGTCTAGTAGAGTATAGAGTATTAACACCTTTATCTTTACTCTGGAAGAAGTTAGCTGGAAAGTCAACAAGCTTTGTTCATGTCAATATAAGCCATACGGTACGAGAGGTTTTGCTTAGTGAATGCTGACAAATAAACTCAGAGGATCTCAAACACTGCGAAAAAAAGTTCTCGCGATTTGGTATTGGTGGATGGATAATGTTACTCTTATAGTTTAAATTAGCTGAATTGATTGTTGACCCCTTCTTTTTTCGTAGGTGTATCCATGCAGAAAGCATGAGCTAAAATACTTTAATTACTCATGTCTAATGTATTATGATTATATTAAATTTTTCGCTCGTAAGCCTCAACCGCATTAATACCAACGCGGGGTAGGACTTAAAATGCTGTCGCACGACCAGTTACCTTTTTTTACTAGGTAAGTCACCTAGAAAACGTATTAAGCTAACAGCATATAATATACAGGAGAAATGTTACATTCGGTTTTAGTTGATGAAGACAAGCAGATTCGGCTCTAGCACATTTTCTTGGTAGACCTCACACACGAAAGAAACAAGACTAAGTAAGCAGCATTATTCGTGAATGGTGCATGTGAAGACCTGGTGTGGTACAATGATGTGCAATTCTTATGGTGTTGACTGTTGAGTATGTCTCTACTGAATTCGAAACTTTAGATGAACGCGTTAGAAGAGGATGACTTCTTTGGCCAGCAGCAGTTTTTTCTGGCAGGCATTGCACCATAAATTGTGCAGGACTTGTTGGTTGAATGGCTATAAACTGTTCAAATCCAATGCGTTTTTATTGCTTCTTCGTCAATAAAATCGTCTTAAACCCTTTGCCATTGAGTTCCAAAAAAGTGTTTTATTTTTTTACGGACCGTGAGATCAGAATATAGCATAATAGGATGATGTACTCTTGATAAAACTGGGTACACACTTTGGTTCCATGAAGCATTTTAGCCACCCGTGAAAACTCTTTGAGATGAGTCGTATAATAAAATATGGAAATCAATTTTTCATTAGTTGCAGTTTCCTATACGGTGGACGCATTTGCCTTTATTGTGAAAGATTCTATACATATGCTATCACGAAACATGATAAGTTTTTGAATGAAAGCGATAACTTTCCACTGAGGTTCTTGCAAATAATGCATAAAGTTGTTTTCATTCATGACAGTCTTATTTATTAATCAATAACTTGTTCTATGATTTTAAAATTATTTATTTCTTGAAGACCATCGCGTCGTCGGATCATCTCAATTCTTCGATTACAATTGATAAATCTAACGACAAAAACATTTCAATACGCAGGAAGTCATTGTTCCATTTTCTTTTATCTTTAGTACAATACAAACACAGGCGGCGAACCACCTTACCTTCTACACGTTTCCTTGGTTGGATTAACAATTGAAACCATTTGAAAGTATTTTAATAGTATCTTCTTCACTCCGTGTGATTTAAATGTTTATCGATGTCAGCATGTGAACTGCAAATTTGTTTTACCTGTTCATAGTCGAGACTCACAATAGAATAACATAATTGCAGGATTCCGCTACAAGATATAATATAAAAGTTAATGATAACCACAATCTAAACATACAAACATTTCCAAAGCTAAACTTATGGCATAATGGCCCTTGACTAAAACCAACCCTAATTACCCAAACTCTCTGGAATAATAAACAAGATATTCCACTTGAAAGATCGTTTAGTGAAAAGTCTGTGATATTTTATGGGATGACTTATGACTTGATTGTGAATTAATTATGAGGAATAAATGTACTAGAGGCAGAATGAGATATTGTAAGATATTACAACGGTCAGAGTTTATGCAGTAATAAACTGGTAAATAATCAGTGATACTATAATTGTACTATTGTTGGTAAACTTAGTCGGGTAATCTGCAGAAGTTGATTTAAGTAATATAATGTAAATTAGAATAGGCTAGATTTTTAGGATGGCTTGCTAGTCTTTAATGACTAATTAGATCGGGTCTTCTGCACAATAGTTCGTCATCTTTTTAACGTCTGGAATTAGGGAGGTCAATGCTCAATAGAAGTGCAAGAAATATTGCTAAGCTGGCTGGTGCGTATCAGACTCCAATCGGTAATATTACTTTGCTTTCAAAGAGCAGTTTTAAACTAAAATTCTCTCCGATTAGCAAAACTCTTTCCTTTTTGCATGCAGAGGATAGTGTAACAATGCAAGAAAAATAGTTTGTACTAAAGTTATTCCATGTATAATAAATATTAGACAGGTTACTATTATTTACAGCCATCCTCTGAACGGTCTTAGTAATTAACCTTAAATTTAACCGAAATGGGATTTGTTCTATTTGTATGTTATCACAACTCTTTTTATTTCATTTATTAACACATTTTATCGCATGCTAGAATGGTGGCAGTTTTCTCGTTTCATGCAATTAGCATTCGCAAAACTGTAAGATCGAGCGAAAGTGAAATTTTGTACAAGGATCATTCAAGCTACTATAAGTAAAAATAGATAGGATGCTAAGAAAAGTATGTAAACCAACCCTAACTATGTCGACAAAAATTGCAAGGTTTGTAAATCTAAATCTGTGCTTGCTTGGTTCATGCTTTGATCCTAGTTATGCACAGTCTTGTATCAATGACGAAGTACATACCATTTAAGTTTTGCTGTCATACCCAGGATTTAGAATTTTTGAGAGAGTTCACGCATATGCATTTTCTAGATGCGTGTCATTTGTAATAAAGTATTTAATGGTCTTGGATACTGTATTATTTAATCTATTCTTTAACCACAAAGTCATCCTGAGCAATCATTTTTTTCTCGTATCACGTTCTTCAATTTTTGCTCTGCCAAATTAAACTTACCCTTTGATAACTTGATGCACCGCAGCTCAAAAATGAAATCATATGTGGCAACGATTTAGAAAACCATAGATTCCTTCATTGTATCTAATTCAATCATGTAGAAGGTACACGCTAGGTATATGTATTATATATACAGACACATACATATTCTTTAAATGAATTTTACTAATAATGTGTTAAACGTCTGGATAAAGATTTACCACTTTAAATGTCTTTCGACTAGACGAGAAACTGAAGGTGGTAGTTTATATTTTTACAGCCATATACCAGTGCAGTACTACTATTGTGCGTACTGCACTAAGTAAACGGATGCTTTCCTACTATTCTACTATCATAATAATATAACAATATTTATGTACAAGTGCAATCTGAAATCTTGCCTTGCTGGGAAGAGGGAGGAACCAGTTTAGTCAATTCATACATTTCTAAATTCAACATTCTGGAACATGTTGCTCACTTTACTGAACCACTCATCTCTTCTTTCTTGCAATGCATGGACAATAATCATTGCATTGTAGTATTATTACATTCAACATTAGGAAAAGTTGCGTTCTTCTGCGTAAGCGTTCTCTGCTGTCTTTTTACTAAGCGGACGGAAATAGTAGTATATCATGTGCGTGTAGACGAGCTTTCTTAGCTATCCAAGCTCGAGAACTTGGTTTATTATGCGTATAGGGTTCAGTAGGGCAGCAATATCAGCAGATTCACATTCACAACATCATCGCAAACATCAAGCAGATGCACAAAATACAACCCCATTGCTATTCATATTGCCTTGCCACCAACGCTAGTGCTAACCAACGCTGATGCTGGTCAACATATATTTACAACTAATCGCTTAAATCGTAGGAAAACTATGTGGGAAAGGATACCATTCTTTTGCTGATACTTGCCGGTTAAGTATATTTAACTCTTCGTTTGCATTATCAACTGCATCTATATGCTGGTGATTACAAGACTTGATCAAGAACTAGTACCAGTACTAGTTCTTTAACTAAACTATTGACAATAATACCCAGTCAGCTTTTCCAATCTACATGTCCTGTTTATCTTTTACGTGAAATGTGTTCTTCCTTCCCTTGCATTTACTTTAGTCCTCTAACAAACTGCTGCTGCCAATGATTTTATAAGCGTCTTCATTCTGTACACACTGATCAAACAACTCTATCTGCATTTATACTTGTATGCTGATAAATACCATTTGCATCCATCCGTCAATCTTTCAAGTATGATGAGATAACTTTTTAAAAACATGGAACTGTAATTGGTAGTGGTCCGATGTATAAATGCCACTGCAGACTGAGTAGTAAAGGATATATGCAGAATAATAATAATAATAATAATAATAATTATCAGCTAGTCATAAAGCGCCCCCTTGTTAAACAAACAAATGTAATTGAATTTTAGGGTATCGAATAATTTGTCAGAAGAATTTTCCTATCACTTGTTCAAGTACAAGTACTTGTAGACTACACTTTGCAAAACGAAGTAAAACCACTTTAGACTACTATTGAGTTTCATTCCATCCTCAGCAGACATGTATAGTTGTTTAATGATTACTTTATTTGGACAAAGTTTTCATTTAAAAAAATTAACTTCTGATCAGATGGTATTCCACTTAATCGATATAAATCAATTAGTGCAGTGGTTGGTGTAGTTCAGATTTGATGCATGAAATTTTATAGACTCGTTTTTTCAGCTTTTTTAAACTTCTTGTTCTCCATGATAATGATCTCATAAATCTAATTCAAATTTGAAGAAGCCCTTTATATCGTCTTTTAAAATCCATCCAGCAGCATAAAAATTCTTTGCTCTAACCTTGTGCAACTTTAATCTAAACCAATTCCCATCCAATCTGATACGCATACGTTATGATTATACATAAGGCGCACCCCCTCCTCACCCCTCTCCAACTTTTTCAGCTTGCTGCACTCTGATGTCGTAAGGTAAGGTTCTTTTTTCTTACTTCTGCGTAAGTTCTGAAGACGTGCTGCGATTTTAAACAGAGTCTAGCAAAAAACGTAACTAACTCACGCAACCTACCTAAGTCTATGCACCCTCCTCACTATTGTTTCGGTAGAGGATCCATAAGAGACCCTATAGTAACTAGCTGGTAAGCTTCGATTTCAAGTACAATAAAGTTTGGTCGAATCATTTACTATTCTTATAGTGTAATGCAATGCGTAATACTATTGCAAGCATCTTACCTACAGTTATGTAGTTACGAAACTGTAAATTCAATAAAAGATTCGACGTAGCATCTTCTGGAAAATCGGAAAGTGCGTCATTTTGGCCACAGCATAATGTTTCACAAAAGGAGATGCGATAATTCTCGTAAGAATTTAATGCCTCAATTTACTGTCTTCTACATTCTACCACACTCTAGTTTGCCCAGTCGAGAGAAATAAGAAGCCAATGCAGTGCCAGCAATGATGCGAAAGCCAAGCCTGAAGAACAGAGTCAGATAGATGGATTGGAGGAAGAAGGGGGAGATCAATGAGACAAAAAATGATGGTGGAACTTTTTATAAACTATCTAACTAAACTATTATTACAGTAGAACAGCAGATAGATAGAGAGAATGGAATATGACTTTGGAAACATTGAAGAAATACTTGTTACAGAGACCCTTTTAAGTCTATAAAATATTCTTAACAGTCGAGTATCTCCAATAAGATGATATGGAGAAAACATTCTTACTCGCACATATTCATGCACTTTGCTTGGGATTCTTTAATATAAAGATTATCCTTCTTATGCCAATAGCAATCCTGTTGGCATTGGACCTGGACCTTTACGTAGGTTCTAGTGCATAAAGAGTGCGTGGAAAACACTTGGCACATATATACAACAGGGCGACAAGAACTCACTCGACGGGAGATATCGCGACACGTCCTCTCTGACAGCAGGAACTTTAGCGACTGGAACTCTCCCGGAAATCCTTCCTCTCCAATTATACTAGAATTCATGCCGTTTTATTTGTACATTTTATGATGTATGCTTTGGAATGAAATATGCTAAAGCACAAAATCGCTAATTTTTTTATATTATTTTTTTGTACTTTTAATAGACAACAAGCTCTAGGTTCATTGCACAAAATAACAAGTATAATTAAAAACGATAAAATAACAGTGAATTTCGTATCTTCGGGGTTATAAAGATAGAACGATAGGGCGATTGAACGTAGTATTTCTCGAATTAATGTCCTATGGGGAAATATCCTGTCCTAGGGGATTTACGGTCGGGAGAGTTCTTGTCGCGAGAGCTCCTGTCGCGAGAGCTCTCGTCTTAGAGTCATGCAATACAACATAGAGAAAACATAAGCATGCCATTTATTGATACTTTTTACAGACTGACCACGCCAGACAGAGTCTTCACCTACACCTAGATATCCGATCAAGTCCGTTGTGGCTAGAGGAAGAAATTTAGCCTTAATCGAACCTTTATATCTTATAGCTGTATTCTGTAAACGTACTTAATTCTTGAACATTAGGACACCTACGTGTTGTACGTATATAATGCTAAAAAATCCAGGGCCTTCTGTACAGCAAAGCAATGCATTTTTTTTTATCTAACGCAATCCAACCCTTTCAATCCACATAGTGCCAACAAATCCACCACCGCTCGACTATTGGATCGAGTCACTATGCCATACGGAAGGCTTCTTGGCTTAAGTACATTTATGTTGTTGTTAGTTTATTTTTTCTCGGTTTCATCGTAAAACTTTAGAATTAAAATTCAAAGAAATTTGCCATTTCATCCTCCATCCCACCAGATCATCGTGGGTCCTTTTGATTTCCTTTGAGTTAGGGAAGTTACCCTTTTGCAGCTTATAATCCATAATACGCTTACAAAATGAAAATGATATGTCTTTCCTACCTTGACAAAAAAAAGTCAACCAGAAAAACTTTATAAGAGTCAGAAAGCATTTTTGCGTTTCAATTGTAATTTAACTCATCCCTCAGCTCAGTTTTCATTGAATAGTAACAAAAAATACGTTTGGCCTAATTGTATTCATAACTATTTATTGCCAGAGCAACTACGATTTTAAGAAAATAACAGAAGAGAGACTCAAATGCATCGACAAAATTCTACGTCAAAAGTCTTGCAAAAACTGTTATAATTTATCCTATCCTCTGTGAGTAAGGGAAATACAAGTAAACTAACGAGTAGTACTTTGGTTATGCGCCATGATGTTGATTTAATAGTCATCATCGTGGCTAAATATTCAAGCAAGTATTTTCTCCCCCTGCCTTTCTATCCAGTCACTCAGCTAAGCAGCCATGAATTACATACTAAATTCTAATAAGGAATTGTTCATCCCTTTTCCACCTTCAATCTAATTCAAGATGCATTGATTCCTGAATAAGGAATGCTGTTCTTGAAAGCGTACAAACCCTTTCTTCCCTTCTTCCTTGACATGCAACCTGGAACCTAGACAAGTCCCACTTCTTGCTCCTTTAACGAAACGCATGGTTTTTTTCCCAACCTTTCAAAAGCTTAATCCTTAAACTTGTTCCTGTCTTGCATACAAATACGTATGTGGGCCGGTGGTGGCGAGTTAGTGTTAAAAATTATTTATACAATTCGTACTCCAGCAAAGTTACAGTAAGAGAGGAAGAGGGAGTAAAGTCAGCATAGATTCCTAGATGCAGGTTAGTTGTGCCAGTTGCACTACAGCCCCCTGGAAAGGTGCTAGTTCATTGTTCTACAAGCTATACTGCTTGCATTGCATTTATCGTAAACTATATTGCATAACTATAGTTAGCCCTTTCTTGTTTTCTTATTTTTTAAGGACAACAATCCCTTCCTTAGCATAACAGAAATGTAGCCGGGACTTGAGAAAAACTAGTTTCTTCTATACATTCAGATTTGGTAGTATTACCTACATCATCCGTTTACTGGAAGCTTAGCAAGGAAGCATTTTTTATACGAAGGGAATCTACTAGTTACCTGTTCCCCACAACAGCAAAACTACGGCAGCAGTCCCTTGGCAAAAAACTTGTCTTGCTCTGCCACTTCTGGTTAACTAAACAATACCATAATAATATACCATGTTACCATAATAAGAAGTCCCCTTTTGAAATATCTTCCGAGTCCGTATCAAAAGCTAAATGGAGATTTAAACCTAAAGTATCTTTATGTAAGAAGTACGAACGCATAATGTGCCCAACAAATTCTAAGCCTAAGAATATTTTATTGCCTTACGATACTATGTTCCCTACCTGCCTATCTTGTAAGATTAGTTTAGCCGAGTTTTCTGCTGTTAATTTTTTTAGTCATTATTGCAGCCAATATTTTGATCAGAAACCAGCGCATTTGATTAATCGTTGCTATACTACCAGGCAAAAGCATTTCTGAATATGCTTTAAAGATTCAGTTTAGGATATTATTAAACCTAGTTAGACAGGCGTAGCTAGACCAAACCCTCTAAATCGTTTCTTATTCGCTGTGGCTTAAATATTCTGCAGGGGGACTTTGCCTCTGAATAATGACAAGTGTCCAGCTCTAGCAGTGTTATACCTCTGCCCTATTAATAGTGTTGTTGCGTGAAATTATTCCTGGTGACCTTCAAACTAACAGCTTTACTTTTACTACACGGACTGTGAAACTTTGCATACAAAAATGGAATGTATCTACAGAGGGAAAATTATTATGCCTCAATTTATTAGCCAAGAAAGACCATTTCTTCTGAATCCAATCACCTTCTGTGACGTTTTTTAAGGTTTTCTAATGCTGAGTAAACGCTATGCACGGGAAAATCGCTGTATTTGAATGTTCCTTAGTGAAATGCTCATTTATTAGTAAAATCAGATTCTGAAGAGTAAAATGAAAGCCATTATCGGAGAATAACAAGATAAATGCAAGCTTAAAAACCGGGTGTATAAAAATTATCAGTCGGCTATTATGAATCCGCATATGACGCTCATATAAACGTTACCTATGTTACCCTAGAAGAACAATTCTGAACTTTATTACAAAAAAACTGGTTAAATATATGAAGAATGTTGAATTCAACCCATTTGAAATAAAATATAAATCCACAAAACATATACACATAATTCTCCAACTTCAGCTTCAAACGCTAAAAACTAAAGAAAAAGCAAAAGAATGAAATAGACACGAACGAATTTCCATTCCAATCTTCAAAGAAAGGCTTGCAGTAATTCTAACTTGGAAGTTGATTGCAAGATAGAAGCAGTTACAGTCTGGAATTAAAGTCAATAAAAAAGTAAAGGGTTAACCTTCACTAATAGAAGACGGAGGAAAGGGTTCAAATGGAAAAGACCCACATACCTACCGAATATTATTATTCTGAAAATGTGATAAACTTTGTATGCTTTATATCCGTTGAATACAATGACGAGATTTAAGCTGGAAGTGGTAAAATAAAATAAAATTGTATTATATAGTTTAACTAATCCTGGCATTTCGTACTTACACATAAGCCATTGTATATAAGCCCTTCTAAACATGCAGCCCCTAATAATAATGTGTCGAGTTGCTCTGCTATTGCTTTGTTTTGTAACTATTAAAGAAGTTGCAGGAACCAGTGCGTGTAGTTTGGTATTCGTAATATAATGCATAGTTCTAGTTGCATATTTCCTTGACCATGCACGCTGCATTGCATTATTCTGCTGCGTTTATTAGTTAAAAAGTCAAGCGTTGTTCTGCTCTTGGTTGTATAATGGTAGTGGTTGGTTGGTGGAATAATAAATACCTAATTCAGCCCCTTCTTTGCTTCTTCTACGACTTCTTTCTCCTGTTATTTCCTTATAGTTGAGTGTGTCAAACGAACGAGTATCGTTTTATGCGTGAATTTTTCTTCTTAAATCCTATCTCAGTGCAGTACGCACATTGGGGTAGTATACTGCTGCAATAATAATAACATAAAACTTTTAAAAGTCAGTTTTAACTTTAAGCTTGAGCTAAACCAAGCAAGGGAAAGATGGACAGCAGAAGCAGCGAAAAGGGATGTTGATGCTGGAGCTTTGCTATAAAGAAACATTTTATGTAGTTTTTTATGACTCGTCACTGACTGACTGACTGCACTAGCCTAGTGCAGCAGTGCCAGTGTTAAGTTTTTTGCTTTGAAATCTTTCTTTCAAGGGATAGGGTTAACTTGTTCTCTGTAGCCCATCCTTGTAAAAATATAACTGCTTAAACAAAGTCCAAAGTTACAATTTAAACCAATATGTTGTACAACTTTACAAGCGCAATAGTTAGTCCATGCAGACAATTCCAGCTCAGCAAAGTAAAGTAATCAAATAAGAAGGATGATACAGATATGGCTAAAACCTACTATTGAAAAGAAGCATGGAAGGAAAAAGATTATTTTAAATTCTACGCATCCATTAACTTCTATACGTAAAGTGCAGTAAGTGCGTCTGTGGACGTTGCGTATTAAAAGTGTTATCAAATCGTTATGTTTGCATTTACTTAACATGCACGGAGTAGATGATAGCTTCAATGCAGCAGCATTTGATCATGCCTTTGATTTTCAACTGTTAAGAGTAACATTTAATTTATATTCAACCAAATACTGTTTATGGTAAAGGTTAAATGTCGCCATTGTCTTTTTAAAATTAGAACAAAATTCAATATGATCTGGAAAAGCACCTCTGTTAGCATCACTGCAGCGTTACATCTAGACCAAAATGTACTGGTCTAAGGTAGTGTTAAAAGCTGTTCTTTTTCCCGTAGTTTTAAAAGACAGGATTCTAGACAATGAAGGGTTAGAGAAAAATAATGAAGCCCTCAAAATGCTGCCCTTCCTTTTATTCTCTTGCCATACAATTATCTCACATAGCTTAGGTGTGCGTAGTTAGTTAGTTAAATATAAATATTTAGTCGAGTTTTTTGCTACAATGATTTCGCTTTAGAAGGTTAGATTTTCACTGTGCATATCTTGTGGCATAAATGGATGGATAAATTATTATTCATTATTAATCAACCCGTCCGCGTGGGTGGAATTTTTAACAGTGTTAGCTTAGTTCTAGTGCATATATTCTTTCTTTTATAGGCTTTTTTATGAAAACACACTCATGATCGAGATCAAAGCTGATTTAATGTTTGCACTCATCATTGTTATAAATCTGGTTAGCCATTTTGTACATAGTTATCGATTACGAAAGATTAAATTTATTCACTAGACGGCAATTTTTATCGGAAATGATTGAGATAGAAGATGATTGTTCCTAGAAATGGTTTAGTTGTTGGCTTTACCCAGTGTCATAAATTATTGTAGATATTGTACAAGAAAACTAGGTATTAATTCAATTCGTTTCGGTCGATGTGGATCATTATTGAAATTAGAATGACTTACATATTCATAACATACAGCATACGTTATCCAGGATGAAGTTTAGTTGAAATACACCGGATGAGATAGTGCAGACGATTACAGTAATCTGTCTGAAGATAGGGTTTTCATTGTTGAGAAAGTGCTTTGTTTAGGAGACTCTCTCAACAATGAAAATTAATCCTTTACAAAAGATGTGATATTACTTTTAAATCCAAATGGTGAATTTATGCAATGCTATTAGTACTAATACGAAATATTATATTGATGCGAATTATCTAAGAATAAACAATAATCCTCTACAGGTTTGTTTTATGCTACAGTCTTGTTCCTTTGTTAAGCTTACGCCGTTTACTATTGTTACAAATAAAACTGCCAAATACATTTGAGAAACGTCTATCAAACCTATAAACCGTAAGCTAAGTAAATAAATGGCAAAATTGTATAGAGGAAACTGGAAAAGTTACAAATCATATCGAAAGATCCTACTGACAAACGCGAGCCAAATAGTCTTTCAACTTTAATTCATTCTTTTATGTGTGTCAATCTTCAAATGCGTTCCACCAAAGCTGTCCAAGACTCAGATAAGAAACTACAATGATGGCAAATTATTACCAACGTACAATATCTGCTCAAAACCAACAAATCTGGGATTACACGTCTCATGAAATTTGATTCTGATTTCTCTGATAACAAAGACTGCTACTGACTTGTTTATGTCGATTAGATTAACTATTGTTTGATACACGAATGGAAAAAAACTAAGGTACACTTAAAAGTACAAGATGGGATGCCCAAAACTTCTTGATTGATTGATGTCGGTCATTGATGAAAATGAAAAGTTATCTGTTGACCGATTCCAATTCTAGCATGGGAAAGTGAACGTTCGTTGGAGACGTTGCTCGAGTACTCTAGCGTTGGGAGGTGAAACGGTGAACCAAGAAAGAACGGTCATTTCCCTGATGGAGGTTACTGAAATAAATCATGACTAGGTTTTTCTCAGGTTTTGGAGATGGCAGAACACGCCTGGTATTTCAGTACACATCCTATGCGGGACCGGTGGGGGTTTTTTACATCAGTGGATGGTTAAAAGCCGTATACTCTAAATGATAAGCCGGAAGGACCTTGTCTTGGTTATTAATTGTTACTTGTAGGCTATCAATATCATAACTTTATTTGCAGACAATATTTTTCCAACCGCTCTAGGTGTAAACGTTTCTAATCCTCCTAAACATTATTCATGAAATCTATGTAAATTTAAGTCAGTTTACATAATTGTAAGAGATTAGAAACTTGTTGAATTTTTAATATAATGCACAAGTCAATAAATGCTTCAGGGTGAAGAGGTACTTTAGTAAAATGTATGCAAGTTTCTCAGATTTCTATCTACATCCCGGTCAAGTAATAATAATAAGTTTCAATCACTTTCGCTTCACTATATTATCTGAAGAAATTGGAGACTCCACTCGAACTGATTGCTCAAAATGTGATTTATGAGGAACACATTGGTGGACACCATAACCACTTAAGGAGGGTGAGCTTATTGCTGTAGACTCAATAAAATGGATGCTAACTCATTTTTTGGCAAGAAACCCCTGACTTTGTAGTGTGCACAGTCCAATACTACTTACTTTTAACCGAAATATATAGTTTACTTAACTTTGCACTTACTTGTGCATTGGGTGGGCCAATAGTCGGAAACTATGTGAGTCCAGCTACCATCGGGTCGATGGTATTAGCCATGACTAACTTTAGATTAAATGACCCATTAGGGACTCCTCTAAGGGAGTTATCATCCATTCTTTTACAAACTTTTGTAAAACAGTAAGTGCTCTTACCGTGACCACCAAACCCATAGGCCTTCCGGCCTCTTTTTACTGCGTCTTGTGTCCATTTTAAATCCTTCTCGGTCCAAAATGGTATAAAAAGTATTCGATTTATGACAGATAGGAGATTTAAGCATTGGGTCCTTTAATTTTGCCTGGCTAAGAGATTAGTTCTAGTGTGTTTTATAGTTGGTTTCCTGGCTTTGTGGAAGCGTGGATGTTGGTCTGTAAGCAATAGAAGGAAGCAGGTTGACTGAAGCAGAAGGTAAGTTATTGGCCAGGAAATTAACATGCATATATTCGTATCTAACTAAGATGAGTCCCATATCTTCTAGCTTGTCCTGTTTATAATTTCTTACATTTGCTCTCCTGTCACTATCAAAGATCTACACCTTCATCTGGGTGAATAGAATGACAAAAATGGCTATAACCTCAGATAAATAATACAAATCAACCTAATTAACTATAACAGACAGATCGACCCATGTTAGTTGGGACCTGACTGGTCTATCCTATCACATTCATACCGCTTGCCTTATCCTCCTGTATACGGAAGGGTGTTACCAAAATAAACTGCTCTTTTCACTCTTCCTTAACGCTTATTATAGTTACTTATGCTTTCAAGTTAACAGGATGATTCAGTGGAGAAAGCACAAGAACCAACATACATCACGCATAACCAAGACAAGAAGTAGTGTGGTATGTACATAAGTAGTACACTTAAAGCTCGCTACAGCTACAACAAGGCAGAAGAATTGTATGCGATCTAGACTCCGTACATGTAGTAAAAATATAGCTACTTTCTTAAGGCTTTTTTAGCTTAACTTGCATAAATTGAGTACTAGAACTGCCATGCCACAGCCACTTGTTCCTTGTCTCCTTTGTCTCCCGGCAGACGTTTCGGTTTTGATAGCAAGTTATACAACTACAACTGTTTTCCCTTGTTCTGTCTGACTTTATCTTTGTATTTCTCTTGACAGAGAAGTCATCGGAGAGTTAACTTCATCTCTACTTCTTCATCCTTAAGACTTCCGGCTCTGATAACTGACTGACTGCTTTATAAAGATAAAAAAATCAACTCTAGTCTCTCTTCACGTATATGTTTCACCAACCAGCATCAACTTCGCAGATGGAATCTCGGATCTTTTATCTTATCCTTATCCACGAGCAGTACCAAAATTCGAAAGAATAACATCTTCACCCCTGTCTTGTATTGTTTTTGTAGATTATCTTAGTCTGTTGCGGTCAATTGACGGTTTTGGTGCCGTTCTCTGGGACACTGTCAATTTTAAAAGATTTGAGAAAGCAAACAAAAGAAACAACTCGATGCAGTCTTAATCAATGCCTGAAAATATTTACTTTGCTTTCTCAATGTAATCTTTCGGCTACCTTCTCCAAATCACCTAAACGCTAAACTTTAAGCTGAAGTGATGACAACTGGTAGGAGGATTATAGAGTAAAAACCAGATCACCCTTGACCACCAGTGGTCACAGGGTCGTCCGATCGGACTGGTTTACGAACATAGCCTTTCATTATTTTTCGTGACCATACATGCCAATTCTGGTGCCAAGTTATCGTGTTGACCGACAGACGCCCACAGTGGTTTCATAAGCCTCTTGGATTGGCTAAAAATGAGTCCCCCATAAAGGTCTTTTAACAATGAAAAAGTATAGAAAATCTAATTAGTTGGTATTTATAATAGTTCTATTAGTTATAAGTTGGTAAAAACAGAAGTCTACAGGCTTCTGGTCTTACCCAGAAGTAAATAAAAGGCCCAAGAAAAGTAATAGTAGTAGTATACTAAGTTTTATTTCATCTAATCGAAAGATTGTCCACTAAAAGTTGATCTTGATAGATAGGTTGATAATATTTGTAATGTGAGTGCTGAAAGGACAATGTTCTCCACGGATTTTCTTTTATACGGCTGTAATTCTGTGTAATAAGATAAAATAGCGTAATAGTAATAGGTTGGTAAGGGTGGGTTATGGTTGGTGGTGAAGAATAGACCCAACCACGGAGAAAGTTCTTGTTGAGCCCTCTTTATGACTTTGTTAAGACTGGGAATCCCACCCAACCAGTTGGGTCACACTCTCGTGTCAACCCGTCCCATAAGACTTTCCTCATTTCTCTGTCTCCTAGAGTGACTTTTCGAAGATGTGACTCCTGCGAGATCTTTTTTCCTACAACTACTATCTAGGCCTTTGTCCATACTAGTGGTACTGGCAGAAATATACTGCTACTGCCTAGCCTTCTGAGAGTGGGTGGACTAGTATAGTAGCCCGGATGATGGCGGTGACGTTGATGTAGTTTGTGGTGACGAAAATCCATCTGAACGTAACATCCGGGTAATAATACTGACTGAAATATAATACAGAATAATCGGTGTCTTTCTGGAAGTATCTCATCTTCTGCCTGCAGAAGAACCAGATATGGATTTATGTTTCTTGGTATTTCTTCTTTGGAGAGTTGATGGCATGAGCTCTTTCTTTGATTGCTTTCTGCTAGGGAGGTCAACCCTTTATATAAATATTATGAAAGATGTCTTTACTCTTTGCTACAGTTACAAGCTACTAATACTACTAGTAGAAGTGCACTTTCCGCTACTACCAGTCCTTCTCTATCGTATCTTAATCTATTTTTGCTGCGGGCCAGGTGACTTCTCCACTGTGTGGCTTCTTTTATGACCATCCTGTCGTTGACAGCTCTTTTGCCACTATCCAAAGCATTAAATCTTTATCGGTTTGCTTTTTACTCCACTGCTTCTAGCTACAACGGATACTGTTCTTCTATACTTACTGTAACTCTATAGCATTATAGCTGGGGAAACGGCAATGAGGGGATTAAGTTGTATGTCCTCCACAGCTCTTACTGTAGTATCAATTTAAGGGACAAGTTTTCAAACGTTCACGTCAATTTAATCATAAAATGCATCCTAATATTGAACATTGTTGAGGAAAAATGTGAAAATTGGTGCTAGTGAAGGCATACTGCTTTCAAACTGTGTTTCTTTAGGATTCTCTCCAAAAAAAACATAGTTGCATAATTTTATAAATGCATGGAGCTCAAATGTTCTAATTTAAAGATCAAAATGCATAACATTAATGCAGAAAATGTTCTTCCTTTGTTGCAGCATCTCCTTCTCTACTTTGTAGTCCCACGCATGTAATGAGCTACTAGCGCTCGAAGACTTTGATGAAGTGTGTTTTTATCAGACGATTGGAAAATAGGGGATGGACGGTCCTTGTAGAGAAAACGCTGATTCAGAATACCTTAACTTTCACTGTGAAATCGACATAGCTAATCCCAGTTTATCCCTGCTGGAACGATGCTAAGCGAGCATTAATCCTAAGCTAGGGAAACCCTCAAGTGGTGACTCGTTAGGGTGAAAATTCATCAATAAAGTTCTCCCGACGATAGCTGCAGCAGCGGCTGCTGTGGCTGTAGTATATTATACATACATACACATTCTTATTCTTTTAACTATTCAGCCAGTAGCAGTCCATTATGTAGCTTAAATCGGATATTAATACTTTACCTAAAATCCCTAAGTCTAGCAACCAAAGCAGATTGAGCTTGACTGATTGTACACAGGCTGCAACTTGCATGAGAGTAGAGAAGGAGAGTGACAAATATGAAAAAGTCAAGCGTGAATTTGCATAAAAGCTACTAGGCTTTTGACACATGAGGATCCTTCAGTTTGACTGGATGACTTTCACTCCCATACACATTTTCATATAAAACACACAAAACATAAGAAATGTAAGTTTATCTCTGTACGTCTGCCATTTTTTGGTCCTACTTTCATTTCATGTATAAACTCTCCCTCTGAACCTCAAGTGAGAGTGAGAAATGTAAAAAAAATAATTCGTGACGAGCTGTACACTGATGCTGTCTGAAGGTAAAACAATGCATTCAGTAAACATCTAAATTGTGTACTGTTAAAATGCAATGGTGTAATAATCTTAAATACTTAAATGCTTCTGCTGCCTTTAAAATTTACTTTCCAGTGCTGTATCATGCTCTTCTAAACCTTTCTCCACATAACAAAGGACCTTACTTTGGTTATGCTTGTTCATACATTCTAATTCAAAGGAAATGGTTGCTTGCATATGTAAGTACTAAGTGCAGAAGTATTGAAAGCATTTTATCTGATAGGGATTTTAAAAAACAGCGACACGAAACGTTGTTTGTTGCTTGCAGACGTACGATGGAACTTTACTCCGTTTATGATGATGCCTAAAAAGGGAAATCTCTTTGAAAATGTGAAAAGGGTGTCATCATAAATAAACAGGGAGACAAGGCCTTATTATAATTATTACTATCCCCTTGCAGTTTACAACCTCGTTAATTCGTGCCCTTTCTCACTAACTAGTTGCCTATTGTTTACCCTGGCTTTGAAGTGTTTGCTTTGTTCATAATAATAAGTAGTCGTATTTAGTTCTGGCGTCCCTGGACTATAATTGCTCAACATGTTCTAAATTCGTTTTTGGTGCAATCGTATTGTACTTTTAGTAAGCGATATGGTAAGAAGTGCTTGGGCTGAGGTCTTGTGTGAAACGGAAATACTATCCCGTAATAGTCAATTTAGCATAATAAAGAGATTTCTGCCATTTATAACCTGTCATAATCGACGGCCTGGGATACCAAAATTTGTTCTCCTTAGTTAAGATTTTCAATTGAAGTTGAAATTCTCAGTTGAAATTGACAAATGAATTTTTTTAAATGAATTTCATCCAGTGTGCAGTGCAGCTTATTTAGGTTTTGACAAAATTTTAAACACACTTTTATTCAAAATCATAAAATATTTCCCTTTTCCCTGCTCCTGCCAACAAGATGCTTCCACATATATCTTAAGCTATTAATAATCCTTTTTGGCCACTCTATAATATTATTTCATCCACAATTAGAAAAAGAATCATTCGTCTGTTAAAGTGACCGAATTTCAAATATTTCCGAATTCAGTAATGTTTATCAAAGATCCATTCGACTTAAATTGTACACAAAGTATTCGGCCAACTTTTGAATCAACATCACCTCCTTTGTCTGTAACAAGGGATTTTACACTTTATGCCTTGGTTATTTATTACATTTTATATCCGTTTACGTTGTTAGAATCTCCAAGGAATAAAATGAAATGATCTTGAACTACGATTGCGAGTCGACGGTCATTAATTACTCACGAGTCCATACACCCATCTCGGACATCGGTAGGTGGGACCAATCCTTTTTTATCTCTTCTTTTATAGACACTCTAGCATTCCACATCGGCATCATAATATAAGTGTACTTAACTACTTACTTCTGGTATTATCATCCTTACATATGTAGAATACAGTAAGTTTTATATTAAAAGTTAGCAGTATTTTTCCAGAAAAACTTGAGAAACTTTTTACTTTTAAGCAGCAAGAAGTATTAGGTCTGTATCGGTCGGCAGAGCAACCTCTTATCTTAAGTAAGGTTTTCGGAACTAATTCACGTATCTCGATAGAAAAGGGATGAACAGGAATTGAGCCCGAATAGATCGAGATTCGTTGGGGTGTGTAATGAAATAGGCAAGGGGTTAGTTTTACTTTCTCCTCTCCGGGGACATAGAGACAGAACAGATAGTAAGAGTAACAGTCAAGTGTAGCAGGATGGAAAGTAACACAATAACACGTCCTCTTGTGCTTCTTCAAAGGATTTGTGGTGACTGGTGGACATATGGATTCCATACTTTTCTTTACCAAGCGACTTTCCTTAATATTATTGCAATAGGTTAATACAGTATAAAACAATATTAATGCCATTCAACTCTCCACCCAGACATAGGGCGTTAATAAGCAATTATAATTATCAGTTAAAGTTAAATCTTAACAAATGCTAGATTTAGTCAGTATTCCAAAACATTTCAATTTAATTTCAGTTAGAGAAAAACCTCTAAAGAATTCACAGGGTCTGACAATGATGTTTCTCCAAGTGCTGGAGCAAAACTTACTAAAAAAGGTAAAATAATCGTAATAAATAAGGATGCATTACTTAGAATAGTATTACACTTGATGAATCACAATCAGCAGGAGAAATTCATCACTTTGTTCTCATCATCATAGAGGTGGTCGCCACATGTTGGCCTTATAGTAAGTTGAAGAGTGCATTGTCGGACATTTTTTGGCCTGTTCAATCGACAATCGGAGGGTCAAATATGGGCCAGTTCATAGCATCCAAGTCCAGGTTCAATAAGCCGTTCCATGCGTAAAATGAAAAGAGAAAAAGAAGAAAAGACACAGTTAAAAGGAGCTTTTAGCCTGAGGAGATGATTCACTTTGATGGGATTGTTATTATTTTCTTCAGAATGGTCCGTACAATTCTAGCCTAACTAGCCATTTTACATTGCTACCTCCTTTTTGTGTTTGTCCGTACGCATACATACAGCCTACGTATGTCCGAATGTACTATGGGCTAGGTATTGTATGGATGTTCTGTCCTAATAAGTTTAAAATCTATTGTTCGTGTATAATTTAATGCTCCGTTAGAGGAATAGAAATAGTCTCAATGCATTTATATGGGCTGACCACGGCGAATTTATATACACGGTTTTGTTTGGGATTTACCTGTGCTATTTACTGAGAACTGTACCCTTCCTCAGAACGTAAGAACACGTACAGCCATAAGACTTAGATAAGTAGTCTTATTTCTTTCAGTGCGTTTGCTGTTGTCCATTCTTATATTTTCTTTTGTACCTACTCCACCCCCTATCTAGTGCAGATTCTTTATTAGAACTAAAAGAGCATTTAAATATTGGAAATTGGAGAAAGAGTCCTATGGTTGACGGTAGTCTTAACTGGCGGGGGAAGAAATTAACTGACAGTTATTCCTTAAAATACGGTATTCCTAACAACTTAAAACTTCAAGGGCTTCAATTCTATTCTTCGAAGATAGTCTGAGACTACGACTTTATACAGTGGTAGTAGATAATGTTCCAATCGGTATAGCGGCTGTGGTTTTGGTAGTTCCTAACTTTGTGTAGGTACAGGTTGGGAGAAATTGAAGTAGGAAATGGTCAAGCTAGAGGGATATTGATCATGTAAGCATTATTACTAGAGGGGGTAAGAAGAATGGTCCCATAAGACTCGCTATGGATAATGAGAGAGCTGGGGAGTAGTAGTGTGGAGAAGGGAATGATTTCACTAGAATAGTGGGGACCACCGTGGTGCTTTCACCCAAGAATCACGATGTCCAAAGCACCCAAGGAAAATGCCCATTGAGGGTAAGCCACAGCTTTTATTGAGGATACTGCTTCCTCTTCTGGCTCCCAGTATGTCTTTCGATTAAGCAGAATTTATCTCTACTGGGGGGCTTGTAAAAAGAAACGTCCTCTCAAGTGGATATCTTACAAGTTTCTTCCTCCACTCCAATAACTACTTTAACAGACAGTGGAACAGGGCCAGTTGTACACAACATATGTGTTTCTGTGTGTCTGTACGCACGTATAAGATTGTATGCAATAAGGCAAGGAAGACCGCTGGACTGGACAATGGACAAAACTATGAAAATGACTTCAAGAGCCAAAAGCTAAAAAAGACAACTACCATGCCGGCGGCAAGTACATAGACCCATGTCCTCTACTGATGTTATCCCCTTGTTCTTAGCTAAACTCCGGGTTTCATTCAAATGTACGACTATTTATACTAAAAGGTATTTCACTTTCTATCACTCTTAGATGGGCACTTATGGACGATGGTAAGTTCGTGGTGGGCAGTGGAGACTGGATAGTTGCTTAAAAGCTTGTTGTCGCATGGGGAAGCAAGATATAACAGGGAATAGAGGGTAAAAGAAATGTAAGGTTACGGTGAGAAGCTTTTAGGAAAGTGTTTAAGGTAAGGGCGACAGGTCCATTCATGGGATGGAGGGACTAAAAGTCCACAAACGATCCATAACTCCTCAATTTAATTAAGACAGACGTAAAGGTTCACCTGAGCCAGTGGGAAATTTATATTTGTTCTCACTGTCCTGTGATGCATTTGTTGTGTTGGTCTCACGTTCATTAGATGAGTTTTTGGGAACTCTGGTCTGCTCCCTTGTCTCAATAGACGAAGAGCCCAGATCTGCCCAAACAGACAAAGCGAATGAGTTAGCAACATCCTTTTATTTCATTGTTCATTATATTTTATAGGAATGTTCGCATGCAGACCAAAGTGCATTAAAATGCAAAAATTGGATGGGTTAAATGAGATTGGAGAGTCAATTATTATCAGATAAGGTGTCAGCTTTCTATGTACAAAAATATCAGGGTTTAATTTCACCATTTGTTAATGAAATCCCTGACATCAACATGGAGAAAAGGATACAGTTGAATGGGTATTTATTTACTGTAGGATTTTAGGCTTACCCACTGGACAGTTGGTTGGATGTACAGAGTGAAATATAAAGTGAGCGGTTACCATTTGTCTAGAAAGGTAGACAGGCTTATTCAGAATGACCCATGTGACAGTCTCCCAACATCCTGGGTGAGTAGTTGACCCCTCGTAGGTCATGTAGTAATCAGTCTCTGGTAGCAAACCATGCAGAGAGATGGCTTTGATGACGGCGGATTGATCTACAAAAATAATATTTATCACATAATTAAAATGCTTTCCCTAATGGAAGGGAAATGCCCTGCAACACTACTGTGACTGTCACCAGTTAAATATTAAGATTAAGATAGTATTAATGTTCTTCAGACTCATTAAACCCAACACCGTTGATGCCGATTATACGAAACTGGATTAGACAAGACTCTTATTTGCTGTAGCAAATATCTAACTAGGTGTTTTAGTTATATAATTTATAAAAAAAACCCATACAATTGGAGAGAATGCATTTTAAGAAAAGTGAGAATAACTGCTGTAAATGCAAACCGTCAACCGTAAACAAATAAGCCAAGGTGAAGGTGAGATGAGGTTTAAAAAGTCTTTCAAGCTGCCAAGTCAAATCGAGTCAGTGCCAAGGGTCGGAGTTTTTATAATTCGGTCAAACAGGAGTAGAAAAGTTTGTAAATTCACATCACGTCAGAGGAGCCAGCAAGGAAGCGTTTATCAATCACCACATATTGCACATGGACAAACATGCCACAAAACGACGACAATGTTTGAGAGAATGATAAAACACAACGTCCCCCGTCAATAGTTGCCCTCTAATGATTTCCCACACTTCAACCTCCAGAAACACGTACACACTTGATTGAAACGACACACAATCTGCTACGTCTTCCACTACTAACCGTCCACCACTATTCCATCCGTGACGCTAAAAACCGGTCCCAATGTATAGGATATACCTATGTGCGTAGCCTTTATGCTTTTAAACAAAACATTCCTCATCGCCTAGATGGCTAAAAAACTAGCTAGGCCAAAACTAAAACCGATAAAAACGCCGAAAAACTACTGTAGCCTTAAGAAAACGGGATGATGTGTGGCTTTATATGTGGAAGCCGTAAACTTTCTATTTATTATTCAATCCTTGGACTAAAAGGTCTCTTTATTTCAATTTCCTAATATTTCTCCCTGAAACCTCCTCTTTCAAGCTGCATAATACAGGATACGGCTGCATTTTACGTTACAAGGCACTGAAATGTCTACGACACAAAACCCACGTTATACATACAGGTCTTGAACTCTACTAACACAAACATATTATACGTATACACGCATACCTACGACTTCTTCTCTAGCATAATACAGAGCTCTTCAGAACTTTCCCCAATTCATTTGAGCGTTCACCCCAATGCTTTCACGTCAGACCCTCGGCTTAATCAACCTTTCACCTTTTGCTTGAACTTGTATGAATAAAATTAAGCTTGGGCCTTACTTTTCAATTTAAAAATCCTACTCAAATCTTCTATTCAAAGGGTGAAAGTCTGAAAGAAAACGATCACTATCTTCCAACTGTTCTATGCATAGTAATACCTAACCTACCGATAACTTTACTTCCGAAGCCTAACGTAGGAGTCCTTGAGCTTACAAAGTAGTCTTGCGCGGTGTAGGAGCGTGCTACTTAAAATTATTTGGGATATCGGAAAATAAATAAGCTCATTTCAGATTTCATTGGGTTGAAGATTCAACTTTTTCCAAGAAAATTTGCCTATTTGAAAGATCAAGGGCCATTAGCTAATTGCCGATTGATAAATTTGACTTACCTAAGTTTGGCATAGACAGGAAGAGAAAGTGCTCATCCTGACAGGGAAAGTAAACTTTATCCATAAAGAAAGGATTGGTATTGAGGAGTTTAGTAATGAATGGTGATTTTTCAGTAATAAATGAAACTAATGGGCCTCGTGGATATAAACAAGCAGGAATGTAAACTACACCCTGAAAAGCCTCTACTCCCAGAAGTGCTTAGTATATACAGTTGAGGGAAAAAGGAATGCCTTGTCTCTATCAATCATAATTAGTTGTCATTCAAAATGACAGTTTAGGAAAACCAAGTGAGTGAACCACTTAGTTTGTATTAGTCCGTCTATGAATTTATTTCCGAAGTGAAACTTCCGTCCTGTTTTCAATCCTCCTTTTACAAACACTTCCATTGAATTTCCTTCATTGGAACTAACTTTGTAGAGCTTGCCAGCATCGTATGTTGGATTTGAAAATGTGCGAAAGCCGGTTTCAATAATGTATCCATCAATGAAACTTTTTACTAACTAATGTTAATATATCGAGGGCAGGTGGGAGGAAGCCTTAGCTACTGCTTGGTTTATAAAGTTCTCAGTAAGATGGAAGATTGAGTAGTTAGTTGTAAATTCATTTAGACTTTTTGAAGTCAATAATAGTCTACATTTTAATCAGATAGGAAGTTTTAATAACAAACGTTATTTTTTGCTGATTGATTCTCAAAGAAATGTTCTAGAAGTGGAATCCTTTCCATATTAGGATGGATAGTTTTAATTGAACCTATTTTCACAAATTACTACCTAATCTGCAACAGTAGAAAAAAAGCTACTTGGAATCTTTTCGTAGTTTAAAAAAATACCCCTTTCTCTATCGACAAGCAAAGATAGAGAGGCCAATAAATTTGGATCTTAAACGTCAAAATATTCCTATCCCAAAAACAGCTTTTGGAGACAAGAATAAACCAACAAATTTCCAAAGTAAACAAAATGAATAGACAAGAATTAAATTAGCGGATACAAAAGTAATGCTCTATTTACTCTCATCAGCCACATCCCATTTCTTAAATCTACAATGTAGGGTTCTCCTTCATTCACAATATATTTAGAAACTACACGAAAGGTTCTACATGTCCTCAGATTTTGACACAAAGGACAACCTATTTACATTAAGCCACCTGTCCTAAGCTTTTTATCTCTCGTTAGTAAATAGAAGCCATCCAAAATGTAATCATGTGTGCCCACAAAAAACTCCTTATTTAACAACCTCACGGAAAATGTAGTTTACTACTTGTTAGATGCAAAATAACGTGAAATAACTATCAAGTTTTTTAGTTTTACAGGAGACGTTAGCAGACAAGTAAAGGACGAAGAGAAGAGTCAACTTCATACTAACTCGTAGCTGAAAACCTGGTGCAATGCTTCAGTTCAGTAATACCTATCACTTTTACTAAATACGAGCATCAGTCCGTTTCTTACTTCCGTTGGTAATTAAAACGTAATGAACGATTTTTTATGAAAATAGTCTCAAACTGTTCGAATTACTTGGCGCAAGACCGCCGTACTAATATTGAATTTTTCAAGTAATTAACTAACTAGCAATTAAATGTAAACCATTTTTAGGTTATCTTTTTAACTTAGTGTGCAACCCTTTTTTTTTTACTTTCCCTTTGTCCGAGGTAATCTCCTAAACCGCTAACAGAAATTAATGAAAGTAGTCTTAAAATGTTGGTATTTAGGTGGTTCACCGTATAGATTATTTAAAAAAAATTAACCTAACCCACAAAACACTGCTAAACTGTAAAAAATATATTTAGGACAGTTTACATTACTTTGGCCGACGTAATCTCCTACGAGGCTCAACAGAAATTCATGAAATTAGTCTTAAAATGTAGGTAATTGTGTGATTCACCGTATAGGCTATTTCAAAAAGTAACATAAGCCATAAAAAACTGATTAATTGTAAAACAAACGGATTGTAGGACAGTTTGCATGCGCTAGAGTCTCCTGGTAGACATATCTCACACATGATGAAATCTGTAGACTAATCTCACATATTGAAGTGCGTATACTACACATGACTTTCAAGGCCTCTTTCACCGAAATGTGTATATTTGTTTCTGTGATATGTGAAATGTGATACATTCTGATATATGTCGAACAGCTTTTTGTTGTGCGGACATTTACTATTATCCATCGCTTTTCTGGCCTGAGCAATATGTCATATATTCCGAAAACGTCTTGAGATGTGCTCAATAAAGCGTGTTTTGAAAGGCTCAGCTCAGATGGCTTCCAACTGTGAACGCCATCAGAAGTTTTAACCGAAGAAGATTGATAAGCAGATTGATTATTATTTCCTACTCTTCTGCAGTAACATAAATATCAATTACAAGTCAAAGGAACCCGTGTGTTTATACGTTACACGGGGCCTAGCAAAAGCTTACTATAAAAATTTCAAAAAAACCCTCGTGATCTCCATCCGGTAACCCCCTGGTGACCCTTCCGGCGACCCCCCTCCTCCTGATAACCCCCCCGGCAAAAAATTTGGGTTGGAAATAATTAGTTTAATTACTAAGGATCGAAGTGTAAAGTGGGGAATAATAAAGTGGTGGTGGATGTACTTTTAGGGAAGGTTGGGCTTTCTGTTACGGGCCCAGTCACGCTGGGATTTTATTGAGATGATATTGAGGAACTGGGGACGGGAAAAGGTGTTATACAATAGTACAAAAGTAGGACTGGCTGAGAATCGAAACTTAGGACCTTTTGCTATCCGGGTAAATGCTCTACCAACTGTGAGCTACCAAGCCTGTATTTCACTATTACACAACTTAACTGGAAGTTACATTAACTTATGTAACAAAGGAGGAAACTTCTGCTTTACGTAGAAACTTGGGAAGAGAGAAGGGAAACGGGGGACGGGAGAAGTATGAAGCTTCTGCTCAATTTTGAAACTTGGGAAGGGGGAAGGAGAAAGGCAGGGGGAACTGGGGACGGGAGAGAAGGAAATGATAGTAGCGGAAGGGGGAACTAGGAATGGGAAAACGGCTTGGGGAAAGGGGAAAGCGGGCAACTGGGAAAGGGAAAACGGCTTGGGGAAAGGGGAAAGCGGGCAACTGGAAAAGAGAAAACGGCTTGGGGAAAGGGGAAAGCGGGCAACTAGGAATGGGAAACTGGCTTGGGGAAAGCGGGCAACTGGGAAATGGGAAACTGGCTTAGGGAAAGCGGGCAACTGGGAAACTGGCTTGGGGAAAGCGGGCAACTGGGAAATGGGAAACTG
>JAQFZX010000458.1:0-58479 GCA_034682405.1 Hydroisotoma schaefferi | reverse complement strand
TACTTCTGTTCTGCATGTTATATCAAAGCAGTAGGTCGTTAGGTTTATCTAAGTTTAAGTAAGTGAGTGGAAAAAAGTCAACAGTTGACAATTTAAATTGAACTAAAGAGGATTTCCCTTGACAGTGTAAATACCCTCTGGTACTTAACTCTTGACGTGGCGTGTGCCGTGCATTCATTTTCCTTGAAATAAGTTAGTTTTTTGAGGCATTTCACCTTACATTTATGCAACTCTTTACTCCAGAGCTGTCAGTTTATGAAATAACATAAAGATAAATGACAGCGAGGGCTTTCTTCCACCTGCTGAAAGCATAAATGTCATAAATTATGCAAGAGAGAGAAAAATAAAGGAAGAATTCCAACTTGTTGGAACAATTTTTCCTATATGAAAATACATACCTTTTCTAGCAGGATGATTGATGAAAGAAAAAAGGACAAGGAGATTTGGTTTGTTGGGAGTAAAAATGAAAGTGAAGGGGATTATGCCGATTATTGGATGATAACTTTAAAATTAAATGGTCGCTTATTGAATGTTTAAGACACTTTAGATATTTTAAAGTGTCTAATTGTCCAAAAAAGCTTGGTAAACTCATCAGTTGAGCACTTTATATTTTAGAGGATTATTACATCATGAAAAGCGAATCACTTGTAAATGCATTAATATTTTAGGAAGAATTAATAACTTCTTGAATTAATTGTTGAATTTCCTTCTGACGTTTTTCAGGGCGAGTACACCTCATCCAAGTATTACCCGATGATCCCGAGGTACAGTTTATTGAAAGATATGATCAAGGAAATAACCCACAACCCGGACTACATGGAAGTACGACATGAACACACAATGGTTTCTTAAGCCAACTTATCTACCACAGATAGAATAAAAAGTTTACTTTTCAGTAGAAAAAGTAGCATTATTATATACTATGTATCACCTGTAACTAAAAAGAAAGCTAGTAGACTTATTTTAAATATTTATAGAAATATATTAAATTAAAATGTAATTAAGAAAAGGTGAAAGTGTATTTGGTATAATTTGATGTACAATTACATAGTAAGTTCAACAGCAATCATGCTACTTATATTTATTAAGAGGTTGAAACCCCCCCCCCCCCCGCATTAGCGACTCAAAACAGTAAAGTTATCGTAATTCGGCTGCTACAGACCTCACAATTTATTACAGTACTAGGATACTCAAGTCTTTATTATCAAAATGGCTTGGAATAAGCTTTTCACTAATGTTAATGAACAAAAGATGAAGAGAGGAAAAGCCCAATTTGAATACAAAACTATCTCAAAGCATTCTTCTTTGTATAAAATGCTGGGGAAATGACAATGAGGATTGCTCGGAAGAATAGCACTGGTATAGAGTACTTTGGGTTAAAACGGGTTTGGAAAGCGTGTGTTCTATTAATTGTGTGCAACTAATTTTATCTGGTAATTTATTTATGTTATGTTTCTGATTTAAACGGTGGAAGTTTCATTCTAGATTACTCTTAGCGTTGCGGAGATTGATAAAATTAGGTTGAAAAGATTGAAGAAGCGAACAATCAGTTGTGCTTCATTACAACAACTAAACCAATTCATCCATGGCCTAGGCTTACTGTTAGTTGGTTAGGGTTGGTAATAATTTCAGGTTTTTACTTAGATTTAGTAATGGAGTAGCTGAAGTTCCCGAGAACTTAATCGTACAGTATTTTAACAATGAAAATCCACACCAAAAACCTTTCCAGTAGTGAATAAATACATAAATCTGTGCACGAATACCCAACTACTAGTAGTACACTGCTATCAACCCTGCCAACAAATGTGGTAGCGATGGAATTGGAATTAGCCAGAGCAAATTAACCCGTCAATCAAAGCAAAACCACCAAAGGATCCGCATCTACTGCAACCACAGAGGTTGCTTTCCCGAGCACTACAACTACAATAGTAACAAATCACGCCTCCACATTCATTCCATTCATCCCAATCAACTAGGAATTGCGATCTCAATCAATCCAAATATATTTCTCCACTGTAATCATGTATCATGCCTACTCATGTAATCAATCCACGCCTGAAAACATGCAGCATGATGATGTAGAATTTCCTAGATGCTTTTATTGCTATGTAACCGGAAGTAGCGCAGAATTTACGTTTACATCAAGTTAAAAACTTAGAGAAAACCCTACTTAAGTGCACCGCAGTCTATATTATTATATTTTTTCTCAAGAGAGTATAGAAAAAGTAGAACACGATTTCCAAGAACACATATTCTTAACCTGATCCAAGAAATATCGTATCCATTTCACCTCCTAATGATCTTGCTTTTCTGACGTACCTATTCTTGAGTCTGAGTGTTGAGAGTTCATCTGTTCATCTAATCTGAAGTGTGACGTTAAGCACGAGGAATAGAAGCTGTTGGCAATGGGTGTTACTTTGTCCAATTTTTTTTACGCGATATCTCTACGAAGTCTATGAGAGAACCTGTGACCTGTGTCTAGCTAAAACCTACGGTACGGTTGTGAAGTATAGATAATGCTTTCTTAAATATGACGCAGAAGGAGACTATATAACTATATTATCATTCTTTTTATCACCTTGTTGATCGATTTCTTTCTAAGGATTTTATATAGTCTTTTCTTTGCATTCACCCAGTTTTAACTTGGTATCTTATGGACTAACCTTTGTTAATTTTACTACCCCTTACAAGCAGTATCTTTATTGGAATTCTAAAAACTTACGTAAACATAAAACTATCCTTCCTTTGTTTAAGATTTGAAAATTGTTGTAAAAGGGAATGATACAATTTCTTAAGGATGATGGTGAATCCGCTTTCTCCATAATCCTATAGTTATTGCATCGAGTAATTAATCTCCAAGCTCTCAGCTTCTGCGAACATTCTCTTTGGACCATCTTTGTTCTTTACCAACAAGACGTCTTTGGAAGTAGACAATTTATTTATTGAGATACTTACCAACAACACAAAGTAACATAAGCAACAGCCCAACGGTTTTTGTTCTGTGTTTTTCCACTTGTGCAGTGTTGGATAATATCCTTGTAATGGCCATCCGATCCCCACACTTTTTAATATATTTCCTGACATAACCTGACATAATTTCAAGTAGTTGTTCTACTTTCTTAGCAGGGCACTTTACTTGTAGTGCATGTGTACATAGCTGTAGTAGTGGTAAATAAATAGATCTCTCTCCAACTAAGCAAGGATGATTGATGAGCTTTCTCCCTGCACAAGTGCAAACACTTTTAGGAGCAAGGATGGGAGTGAGGAGAACTTGATTCCGGTCTGCTGTAGCTATTATTCTTATTATTACTACAACTACTTCATTATTCATTATATTATATCATCAGTCGACAGGGAATACATGTAAAGAAACCCTCAATATGCCACAATTTCTTATGATAGGATAAGAAATGAGGACAACTTGCTAGCCGTCAGTTACTGCAAATGGGGACATGATTGTGTTACAAATTAGTAAACATAACATGCAACAAGAAGGCAAGAAGAAGTTTTGATAAAGAGAAAGAAAGTACAAGCTAGGGATTAAATGACAGACAGCTGCATAATGGTTTATTACCCGTATTTCGGTTAGCCCTGATTCGAGATCTTTATCCGCTGTGTTTATAATGGGAATTTGATAACACTTGGTAATATTATATTCCACGGTGCTGTAGCGGGTAGGCAAACCCCTTTATGTTCCCTTTAGAGCTATAATTTCCTTAGGAAGAGATACCACCTTCTTAGATGTAAGGTCTAAAGATAAGTAGAAGTATTTTATTATTCTATAATTATGGGATTAATAATTAAGATGCTAGGATAAAAATCATCAAGCCGTAAAAAGTATTACTGACGGGTAGAAGAGGTGATGCATTATGTTGGTATTAGCTTGCGTAGTAATTTAGTGTGAGGAAACCATCACTGTAATCGGTTTATAGATAATTGTAATCCTGGTATTGGTAGCAATTCGCAGGAAAAGGATTAGAGTTGCCTAGAGTTCTTATTGGAGAGGTAATTAAGTAATTAGGATGCGGATTAGACGCAATTTTATGTGCAATTTTTAACGGTAATAGAATTTGCCGTTGATGGACGTGCATTATATGTATATTCCTTGGTGTTAGAGCTTCCTAGATCCTTTGGACGTATAGCGTATAGGTGCAATTATTATTATGAGTTGATAAAGTAAACCTTCCATGTGTGTAATCTTTAAGGTGTCTTTATGTGTGGGGTTTACTCTTTACATTAAAATATTAATGGTACAGCTAGGCTAGGGTAAATACTTGGCTGTGCAACCGGTAATTAATTAATTAATGCACAGCTATCAGCTATAACGCTAACTTTATGTAGTTCAAGGCCTAAAAACACTAGCTTTTAGTTTTGCGAATTGCGATTGAAGCAGAATTTATCCACTCACTCATTGAGGTTTTGTTGTTAGCGTATGCAAAAAAGATTTAGGTTTATCTTTTTGCTAAAATTTGCTGCTTAAAATTGTACATAGTAAAAATAGATAGTCTTGGTTTTGATTAGGATATTTATTGGTTTTTGGTAAGGGAGATTTAGTAATTTTGAGAAATCCACTTGTCCAATATTGATCCGAGTCCTCTCCCGTCCCATATCTATTGCTAAATTTAGTATTAATTAACCTAAATCATTGTTAGTTGTATATATTATACATGTAACGTTATCGTAATTAATCGTAAGGAACCAGATTGGCTATAAATATCACACGATAATGTTATTTATGATATTTAATTATGAAAAAAAGCGGATTGAAATATTATTCAAAGCAAAAAGGCATCTGTGGTTTAAGTATGCTTTCATCTGTGTGTAATTGTAAATTGTAAAATTATGGTGTAAAGGGATAAAGGATTAAAAAATAAATCTGATTTAGCTTTTTCCAAATTCAAAAGTAATCCTGGATTCTTATTTAATTATCACAAACTGAAATATCTCTGCCAGATTATTTACAGCAATCTGAATGCTCCATTGCCAATGCTTTGACATCGGATTTTATCACAAAAACTGCTCCAGGCTCTGTGTTAAGCATGTCAGGAATAATTTTTCGATTTTCAATAAATTTTTTAATACACAGTTGACAGTGGCTCGTAGCCCATAATTACATGGAGTCATACCTTCAAAAGCAGTTTTATATACTAACTACTACATTATTTTATAGTTTATATCCATCATATTCGTAATATAGTTTATAGCATTATTAAAGTGTATCTGAAATTAATAAATAAGTAATTTCCTGTCTTCTTGGATTGATTAATCGTTTCTGAAATGATAATCTTTAACAGTTGAATAATCAATAACATTGATACTGGATAATCAATAAGAATAATAAGCTAATCTACTCTTCCAAGTATAGTACACAGTAGAAGCTTAAGTGGTATGCTCACGGTTTTACAGATTAAAGTTTTATTTATTTACGGAAAAGGGTAATGATAGCATTTATTCTGTTTACAATTTTAAAGTCTGCAGTTTACGTTTTAATATATCAGTAAGTTTTATAACAAAGCGTAGCCTTCTCAACTTAAAATTACTTTCAATAAAAGAGCGTAGATTCATGTTCAAGGCTGATTCGAAAAAGGTTTAGTTGAGGGAAAACGTTAATGTTGTAATAAATTTTCGCCTTTTAAAGTGCAAGCCTTTTTACTTGTTTTTTTCAGACTTCTTCATATCATTTTACTAGCTAGAATATTCCAGATTTCTAAATCTGCTAAAATACTAAACTCTGGTGAATTCGGATGAGAAATCCAAGAGGCTGCGGCTGAAGCTTATTAAAGTCTTGTACAACTAAAATTCTAAAAACTACAGGCTCTCGTAGTATAGGTAGGTAGGTTTCTTCAACATGGCAAAAGTTACATCTCTAAAATAGCATTAGTCTTGTATTTAGTTTGATTATAACTTTAATTTAGCAGCAGTTGGTTCTAAAGTTTCTCTAGTTAGTTTTACAACAGTTTTTGGTAGCTTTATTCATAAAGTTTATATTTTAATGGTATTAGTAGATCATAAGGTAATATGTTTTTTACAGCAACCAGCAATGAATACCATTTGGCTAAAATCCTGCCCTAAGCGAGAAAGATTTTAAAGTTGATTTTGCAGTAAACTTTTGTTTTACTTTTTAAATTAAAAGCATATTTGCTTAAACTATTTACTTATATTTGTTCTTGCCAGTTTTTCTTGAAATATTTTGGACAAAATTGATGTTTCTTAAAAGTTTTTTAAGCCTTAGTTACCTTTGTGTAGGGTTAACATTTTATGTTAGAAGATAAAGAATGTCTTGTTTGTCTCAAAAGATGCAGCGTTACATGTAAATGTTTTAATGACCAGATGGAACTTCCGGCGAGGTTGATGAAGAGCTTCGCTTTCGTTCACGTTGTAATTCATTGTTTCGTTGTTTTCTATTGAAATCGTCATCATTATCATCATCTCGTTGACTACTTTCTGCTGATGAACCTACCCCTGTGGAGTAAATCAATAAATCCATTTAGATTTTGGCTTCGTTTAGCATATAAAAAAGTTCAGCAGAGAAGAAGATTCGAAGGGTTATTACAAACCACAGTATTGACGATGTGTTGAATACTCGAATGTTAAATAAGAAGCAAAATGCAAGCTTGGAACACAAAGCAACGCAATTATAAGCAGTCAAATCAAAATGTTTTAAATTCGGCACTCACTAGAGCTTCTTCGATACTTATTTATTGTAAAAAAGCGTGATTTAGAAAATAGTGCATTAATCCAATGGAGATTGATTATGATTTGCAAAAGATAAATAAAAACCTAAAGTTTTTGGGGGAATTTTATTTGATTGGGAAGCCGTGAAGTTAAGTATAATGCCAATGCCAGGTGCAGTGCTGCCGTTTAGTATGAGTTCTACTCTAATGCATAAATTCCTCACAATATATGACCTGACCTGCCTCTCTGTATTGTAAAAACGCAGAATTATAATTATCCGACAATTAAGTGGCGTTTAGAAAGGGGTATGAATATTTTGAAAGTGCCTTAAAATGTCTGGTTGTTCTCTAGAGTGAGATCTTCCTGACTTGATACCAGAGTGGAAATAGAGCCCCCAGTACTTGACCACATAGCTGCATCAGCATCTGCTGCTGTGCTACTCGAGGAATCAAAATTAGATTCAGCCATTCCCACAGCCCCCTCCAGAGAGTCTGTTGAGGTAAGCATAGCAGCCCCTCCCCCACGTGAGCCTACGGAAGACCTCCCACCAGCCCCACTTAAAGAATCTATGGAATCACTCATCAACTTTTGACCTGAGGCCAACTCTAAGGAGTCTGTCATTCCTGAGCCGGCCTTCCGATCTTCCTCAAGTTTGATCAGAGAGTCGGTCATAGCCCCTGATTGCTGCTGTTTTGAATGATGTCCAGGACCGAATTTGATAGTTCCTTCGTGGGTCAAAGAGTCGGAAGATATTGTCATAAGGTTCGACTTTCCTGGGGGGAAGAGCTCAGCCTCGCCACCACCGAATTCCCTTTCCAGATCTAAAGAGTCTTTGGACACTTGCATAAGATTACTTCCCGAGCTTCGCTCATCAAGGGAGTCTCCACTTGAGGTCATTTTGGGATCTGTTTCTAGGACTGCCTCGTCACTTATCTGACGCCTGTGGGGATAACCAGATGCCTCTATATCTGTTGGGAGTCGGAATTCAAGGGATGAATCTGCATCAGTCGTCCCCCCACCGACTTCGGACCTTCCGGTGAGGAAATCATCAAATTGGCTTGTGTCAGTCTCGGGAGACCGCAGATCGGTTACGGTTGTTGTAAAGAATGCCATTGCATCCGGTCTAGTTGCTGCAGCTTCGGAGGTAAGAGAGGCTACTGAGCTTTCTGAGTCTTTGGATTCGGAATGTTCTATCCTTTCGGAGAATATTTTCATCATTTTGTCGGCGGGGTCGAGGGAAAGATCATCGCGGAGGGATTCCCCTTCGTAGAGGGAGAGGTCTTCCTGGTCTGGATCACCGCAGATTTCTGTCTCATCGGATTCAGACACTTGGGACTCGTGCCCTTCTTCAATCTCTGAGAGGTCTTTCTTAATCTCTTCTTCTACTGCTACTTCTAGCGTTTCAAATTCTGCGGAGATAAGATTTTCAGTAATTAACAATGAACTAATTTTTTCGATGTACAAGAGATCAAAATGCAACTTTACAAACATCTGAATCTCGGCAAAAAAGTAGAAAAGCTAGTACAAACCTTTTAATGAAGACGATGATCCTCTACTACCTGGCCGACCATTCCCCCCACCACCACTCCCCCTGCTCTCCTCGAGCCCACAAGAGCTGCCCATTTCCAGACTGAGGACAGATTTCGGAGAATTTTTCAAGGAGCCTTCTTCCTCAATATCCTCAAGTCTATTTGCAGTTCCCATCCGGTCAAAAATAGAATCCCTGGCGAAATCATCCAACCCATCATCATCTCCCTCATCCCTTGGACCATCTTCTTCATCCTCCTCGCCCTCCTCATCACCATCCTCTCCTCCAAATCTATCTCTACCACTCTGGTCAAAACTGGACCCCGGGTAGTACCCCGTCGTCCTTTCCAAAGGACTATAACCCGGTTCAGGGGTTATAGGTCGTTCGATCGGATCCCCTCCGTCCGCCGGAGAGTCAAATACTGAAGAGTCTTTCAAAAATAGGTCAGAGATCTCATCTTCCATCACAATATCTCGGATAGCCTCATCCTCAATCCTCTCTTCGATCCCGTAAACAAGGGACGAATCACTCCAAGACTGACTTTCTGATCTCCTATGGGTTTTCCTTGGAGGTTCTCCCTCTCTAAGTAAAGTGGTCGTTGTTGTTGTGACGGATTGTTCCAAAATCATAAAGTTCCCTTCTTGATTATCCTCCCGTTCCGGTTCACCTTTGACCCTAGCCTCGAATGTTCTACTGGTTTCCACCTGGGTACAGACAGTTGTCCCACTTGTGCTCGAGGTAAGAGTTATAGGGTATCCCGGCTGGTCCCCTGCCCCCAGGCCTACTTCGCAATGAACTGAACGGCTTGAAACGTGACCCTGTGTGTGCTGCTGGGACTGGGCTAGTTGCTGCTGTTGCTGGAGGATCAGCTGCGGGCCTCTTGGGGGCAGTGGGGGTGGTAGGGATCTGGCTGACCCGGACTCATCATCCTCGTCGTCATCATCATCGATGAGGTCACGGGCAAGGTCAATCTGGGAGGCTACCAGGGTTTCCGAAGCAGACGCATCGGACGAGAGACTCCCGAGATAGCTTTCTGATGAGGATTGTGCCGAAGCTGCGGACATTAGGGCGGAGTGGTATTCAGAGCCTCCGGATCCTTCACCACCGGAAGTTGGGAAATTGTTCGAAACTTGTCCAAGGATCGAGGAGTCCCAGGATGCGGGTCTTGAGGGTTCTCCTGAAGAACTCTTTAGTAGGGAGTCTTCAGGGGCTGTGTAGAATTCTCCGGAGGATGAGGATTTAATCGCATGAGCATCTCCGGAATCAGTTAATACAGATCCGAATAATGGACCCTGTTGTGGATACCCACTTGTAAAACTTGTGCCTGCCTCTGGTCTGTCTTGGGATTGAGCCTGGGGATAGTTTAAATAAAGAATAGATATTAGACATTATCGGGATTTATTTCGTTTATTTAATTTTTCTCAAATACTGTTAAAAAACCAGGAATCGATGCCAGAAGATTGACATTCTAAATTCTTAGTTATACAACCATTCAGTAGATTACTTGAGTGCCTTGCACAAATGAAATGAATACTTTACACTTTTGCACTAACTGTATTTCATGAAACTAACCTTCATAGTCTTCTGAGTTTCGGGTGAACTAAGTCCAGTTGATAACAACTCCTCATCCGTAATGTCCATGGAATCTTGTTCCAAACAACCCAACTTAGGCTCAACACCCATCTGCCTTTCGACCGTGGACTCAATATCAGACACCAGACTAGAAGCCGCATATCTCACCTCCCTCAAGCTACAGTCCGAAGGGCCCTTCTCACTCGTTTCAGTCTCACTCTTGTCAACAGAGTCCCTTCCCCCACGGACACTAGCTCCCGGTACCCCTTCCAGGCTACCCGACCCTTTAATCTCTTCCCCAATCCGGACTCTTTTCGCACTACCCGAACTGCCCGAAGAGGATGATAAGCTTTTATCCTCATCATCCCCGCTTCGGAAGGTGATAACCTTCCTCTCCGGAGAAGCTTCTTCAGACATCCCAGATGATAAGTGGGACTCTAGCATTTGTTTCTTTATTTGGTAATCAACCCCCTGACCTCCCCCTGATGCCCCTGCAGAGGCTGAGGATTGGAATGGGTCATCCTCATCCAGGAAGATGGCTTCTTTACTCCTCTCAATCTCATAGGGACTGGGGGTTCGCTGTTGGGCCATTGGGCTTATCATTTGTTGGATCGAGGTGAACTGGGTACTTTCATCTATGTTTTCCTCCCCGATAAACGCCGTGTTTTCGATACCCAACGTGTAATCCTCTACGGAGGATACTGATTCACGTTTCAGTTTTTCTTCCACATCTTTTTCTTCCCAGAAGGCTTTTCTGTCCCGGAAACTCCCAATATTTTCCACTACTCTTGAAGGAGATGCTGACACATCGGCTTGAGCTGCCCCCTTTGAGCTTGACCCTGGTGAGTTAGCGTAGTTAGGATAATTACTTCTAGACATTTTTAACGCTGACCTGACCTTACCTATGACTTTATGGGGGTTTCGTTTTGTGGCTAGCTCTAGCTGCTTTTTGGATACATTAGGAACTAAATATGGGTCTAGGTTGTGGTAGACTTGGTTATTTCATGAGATTATTCCAAGTAAAAGCGATCTGATCTGAATTATACTTATTGTTTAAACATTTTCATCGACCTATCTGTGACATATTTACAGAATTAAAAAAATTTAAAATTAAATCGAACAAAACTGAACTCAATATAAATAAACGTGTAAGCATTCATGGACATCAAATGAACCAATTATAAATTGAAAGGGGATGGAATTATGCTGATTAAATTAAGCAAATATTACTTTACGGATACGACGTTACGTTTCTGATGCAGACGATAAGATGCTTTCACAACAGGCTTTTGTTTTATGCACAAACTACAACAATAACCAGATAAGGTGGAAGAAAGTAACGCAGTTAACTGAAGGGTTGATGATAATGCCATAAACTAATAGATTGGTCGTAGAGGAACCCAAAGTTGGACATGTTTATGACGTTGTATGCTGTATTTTCATGAAAACTATACAGACAACCATGCTCCATGTATTTTATGAGGTTTGGAATACGCTTTTTACGCTACCTGTAAAGCAGTACAATATTCGATTGCAAGCATGATATTGTCATAATTGTGAACAATCCACTGCAATACCTTCAAGCTGTTGTTACCTACATTGTGCGTTAAGCAAAGCTCAGCAAGCTTTAAGCGATATATTTGCAATTTTTTTCAAAATAATAATTTACAATAACTCCAAGCAAAAACTAAAAAAAACAATTGCTTACGACAGGATCTACTTTCTATTGACCATCAGACTCATCCCCCGGCGGGGTCGTATCTTTGGCCGGAGCTTGTGGAGCCTTTCCTTTCTTTCCCTTCTTCTTCTTTTTTCCACTTCCTGGCCCCTTCGTGGGTGAAGTTGGCTGGGAGTTCGAATTAGAATTGGAATTCGAACTAGGAACTCCCGACGAGTCGGCAGGCTCATCCTTAGCTCCAGCCGATACCTCTTCAGCAGTAGCTGTGCTAAGCGAGCTCAAAGGGTCATCAAGGTCACCTCCGTCCCTAGATTCATTGAAGTTAGACTCCAACTGCTCAAACTCCCTTTCAAGGCTTCTTCTAACTTGGCGTTGTTGGATTTCGTCGACCTCTTCATCATCCAAGGGCTCATTTAGGGAGGACAAGGCCTGGGCAATAACATCTTCAACAATCTCCCTCCCAAAGTCCGTAGTCTCCATGACCTCTTCCTGCTGCCTCAGGAGGACAGCCAGGTTTACACCTGCAGGTTGACCTCCGTGGTTGCCAAACTCTTCGCTAACAAGTTGACTCTCGAGTCGCTCAAACTCATCCTGCTCATGGTCATAAGGTGAAGGGAGGGAAGCTCTTGTGGAGATTTCCTCCTGGAAGTGCCCATAAGACTTTTCGAACCTTTCCAAAGGGTCCTCGTTACTTTCAGGGTAGCGTCTGGTACTGCCACTTGTACCGTTGTTGTAGTCATCTCCGTCCATAACTTCTTGGATATCTACGCCAGAATAGGAGGTAACTATGGGACTTTCTTGGTAAACGTGGGTCAGGTCTTCCGGCAACTTGGAGGGCCCTTTGCGGAGACATTCTTGAAAAGTTGTAGTAGTAGTTGTGGTAATTACAGTGTGACTGGTAGGATCTTGAGAGCTGTAAAACTCTTGTTGCTCTGGGGCTGAAGGCTCTGCGGAGCCTGTGTGTCTTGATTGGGGTTGTGGTGGTGGTGATCGGGTTTCTTGGAGGATTATGGGTTCTACAAAAATCAATTAGGGAGGACTTTTTATACTTTTATGGAAAGGGTTACGTTACTTTTACTGTTAAAGTATATGCTACTTTATTGAGTTTAGTTTGGATTAAAGTTTTAATGGATTTTACGACAAGTTTATTTCCTAAAAACAAACAAGTAAGAGGTTATCTATTGCCTGGTAAGTAGTAGTGGATTTAAATTGAAACACACACCAATTCACAAAAACCTACAATACTAAAACTAAAACTCTGCAATGTCTAAACGGAACGTTCACAACAAAGGCAAGGCTGTAGAGATAAATCTTAGCAAATGATTTAGCTTTTGCATACAATTGTTTAGCCATTTAATCAAGGTATTATATTCTCTGCTCTAACAAATGATTAGTTACAGGAAAGTAGGAGAAAGTTCGGGGATTTTGATGGTTTCTCCGATGCAGGTGGACAGAGTAGTAGTAGTAGTAGTAGTGGTAGTAGTAGTAGTAGTTGTAGAAGTAGTAGTAGTAGTAGGATTAGCGAACGTTAGACGATCAATCAAATCCGAAGAGATGAGACTGATAGACACGCAAGAAAGTAGTAGTAGTAGTAGTTCCCAACAGAATATAAGCAAGTAGCATCTAACATCTAAATTTTAGCGTACAAAAGCGTCAATAAAAGCCAAACGGAACGTAAATCAAAGAACAACCCAACCAACCAGCAAAGCCCAGTTCTGACGAACCTTCTTGGAATCGAACGAGCAATTTTTGTGTAATTATAGGCGACTCTACTCGTTTATAGTCTGGGTCATTCTCATCCACGTCAAGCAGATATTGATCATCTGAAGCAGCGGAAGGGGGCGAGGGGGAGGAGAAAAGCTGTTCGTTGGTTGTGGTCGAAGCTCTAGATTGTGGCAGAGTGGGTGTGGCACTAGACTCCTGCTTAGGTACAAGCTTCTCCTTAACACTTCTAATTTCTACGCTTTCTCTCCCATTGTCAGTAGTTCTGACGATAAGCTTAACCTCGGCATGGATTGGGCTGGATTTACCATCAGAATCTGAGGAAAGTTCAAATGGATCTGGGCCACTTGGGAGTTTACTAGTTGGACTAGTGCTACCAGGAGGGCTACCCTTATCCTTAATAGATCCTGAGAAAGTGGGTGTGGACTCTTCACGTTTCGAATGGGGGTGGACTTCCTCTCTAAGCCTTTGTATTTCCTGTTCCAAGCTTGCTGAGGCGGCAGTGGGTGAAAAGTTGCCTTAGTTTGGAAATATGAATAGTTTTGGACTGAATTTACTAATTTGTGCAGTCGGATTCCTTTCAATGGGAACATTTTATCGAAAATAAGATACTATCTTCTATGTAATTATATCTTCTGAATCAATGAATATACATCGTTAGGTTTTGTTTACTGCTATACAGAACTGCATTTCCGTCTAATAAAACATCTACTATTCTAACGTTAATAAAAGCCACAAACGACAATCAGAAGTCACATCAATTTCATATGCAAAGCCAATAGAGACGAAGATATTTATGAACATGTTGATTTCGTACGAGTAAACATTCGCAAGCGACGAAGTAATTACTAGATGCCATTTTAATAAAGTATAGCTTCTTTTTACAGGTTCAAGCTTTTATAGCAAAAAAGTATCCGGATGAGCAATAGAACCACAGAGAGACAGCAAGTAGAGAAAGTAATTAATGCAATGCCAGCAATGAAAGTTAATAATAATGAAAAGAATTAATATCAAATGCAGAGAATAAATAAACCACAAGAACAAACAAGATCGTGTAAAGAAGGAATAAAATTAACTTTTTCAATCAAAATCCCAACAAACTACAAGAGATTTAACTAATCTACTACTAAGTCAATACTTTTTATATTCACTACTTTCCTTTGGATAATTAAACTACAATTTTGTAGTATTCTGCGATGAAAGAATTTCAGCGACAACTGCTTGAAAAAACTGAACAAAAACCAAATATTTTTTAAAAGTGTGACTGCCTGAGCTGTGATTTTAGAGAGTGAATTGAATAATTTTTATAAGGAACAATTGACAAGTACAGAGAGATGCTTGCTGTTGCTAATGCTGCTACTAATAAGTATAATATATAATAATTGTAAATAGCTATGAAGGGGTTGGTTGGAGATGCAATGGATTGGTTTTTAGGTGTAATTGCATGGCTAAATCTTACCCTCAGGACCACTACTTCGAATAACTTCTTCAACTTCAACATACTCTTGAGTCTGGGGAAGGTCTCGCTCTGAAAATAACATAGCATAACATAGGATGGTCAACTTTTTACTGAGGAAAGGTCAACATTTCACAACCTTTACTTTAAAAGGTCAAGATCAACTTAGACGTACGCGGATTAATCTAATTTTATGCTAACAAAAGGTGTACTCAATTCCTAGATAAGGTTTACTTAACTTGCTAAATACACCTTGGACTTTCTAGGGAGAAATTTGTATACTACCTAAAAATGTTTGTGATCGCTCTACGAAGCTCAAGCTTTGTAATTAATAAGTAACTTAGGGTAGGTAATGGGTGGATGGATTTAAAAGGGTGTAATCAGTACGAACAAACATAGGAAATGTGACTGAAAGTATAAGAAGAAGCGAAAGAAAGTAAAATAAAATAATCAAAAACCAGATTTCGAAGGTTTTTGTTTTAATTTTGAAAAGATAGTGTTTTTTTATCTAATCCGTTGATTTTTGGCCAAGTCGGTTGATTCAACTACTACTCTTTTTGGTATGCCGTTTCTTAGCCCTGCGTTTTGCAACAGAGCCACTCCCACTCGTCGGATGGTCTGGGCCGGGACTTCCTGGAGAGATTATAATTTGGACGGAATCCGAAGAGGTACCCGGTATAACGGATCCAACATCCGAGGGCTTACACCCCAAGATTTCACCCAGTTCTTCGTGATCAGTGTCAGGGTCTTCCCCCACGGCACTTACGTCTAAACTCATCCGTTTCTGATCTTCCCGTCTCTGTTTCTCATCCTCTTTAACATTAATGGAGGAGCCGGAACCCTCTCCTAGCTTCTCTAGGGCTTCATTTCGAGCATTTGAAAAGCGTCTAGCTTCATCTGCCGAATAAGGGCTTCTCATTAGAGCTGGATCTATATCAGCCATATCTTCAACATCCGTAAGACCCCCGTCGACACCCTCGTCGTCCGAATCCGGGTGACCCAACCCTCTTTCTTGGTAAAGTACTACCCGCGGAGCCATTGGTTTCCTGTCGAGACCTTCGCAATCGTGAATTTCATCATCGTCTGTGGCCGTTTCTTCATGAATTATATTATCCGATTGCTCACGGTCTCTAACCGTGATCTGGGTCTGACCTGAGGAAATGTTTGCTAGGATACTTTGTTGATACGCAGCGTCCGTAGAGTCCCTCCTAATGTGAGGACCGGAAACTTGACGCCATTCAGACGCGTCATCATCTTCGTCCCCGGAGTCTTGCATATCTTCACAGTCTGTGACACCACCCTCATCCGGGACGGAAAACACAAAGAGGGAGGTCTTTGGTATCTTATTTCCGGGTTCGACATCTTCTTCATCAGTGATATTCTCGTATAAGGGTTGGTCCCCACAATCCGACGGAGTTATTGAACGTCTGTAACGTCCACCTACAGCCAGAGTGGAGCCTGATCCCCTTGGATCATAATCCGAGAGGGTTGAGCCTCTCCGATCATAGTCCGATAAGCCCTCCTCATCAGTCAAGGGATCGATTGCTAGTTCGGGAGTGTTCACTCTCCTAGAGGATGCGGAGCCCTTTCTAGGCAGAGTGGATAAGTTACTCGGAACATTGTAGTAGTCGTCGTCGTCCATAATGTCCTCCACATCTGTAGTTGCCTCTTCCTCGTTGGGCAATTGGAGGAACTCTGTCAACGAGTAACGCTTAGTAGCTCCACATTTTTCCTTATCCACGACGGAAATAGTACATTGATCATTCTCCGACTGAGGGAGCTCAAACTCTGAATATCTTCTTGATTCGTCTATTTCCAGCTCTCCTTCAAAGTCTTCTACATCCGTAAGGCCATCTGCCTCATCGTCCCCGTCGTTGGGGAGTGAGAGCCTTGATCGAGATTTTCGAGAAACCTTTGTAGTTTCTCCAGAGCAGTTTCGGCTGGAAACCTCCCCTTCGTCGTGATATTCTCGGAGGACCATTTCTGCCGTGTCGTCAGGAATGGGGACTACGGAGCCTCGACGAGAGTTGGAAGCATCCTCATCCTCGGACATTTGCTCTGTATCCGTGAGCCCATCGTCTACAGCCCTTTGACGGGGAATTTGGAGGGAGCCTGATCGACCTCGGGGAGGATTTCCAGGCCGAATACCTCCCTCTGAGTCCATGTCTTCAACATCTGAGACGACTTGTTCTTCGATAAGGACGGGGGAATCGGGTCGGAGGAGGTTGGCTAGGCCGGCGTCACGGACTGGGGAACTTCCTGAACCGGTGTGAGCCATCGATTCACCGATGCGCATACCTTCACTTGAGAGATCCCTTCACTTCTAAAGACCATTTTAGGGTTTTAAACTTATGAGATTTTATAGAATTAGCCCGTATCAAATCTTGGGGACCCCTTTCCAAACTATGGGCCTTTTATAGTGGAGACTTGTATTGTAAGGCTTATCGTGCAGCATAGAGTTGACCATATTGGGACATGGATTAATCTAATAAACGAGTAAACTGTGCATAAAGAAGTGCAGCGAAACGACTCCAAAGTAGTAGAAGGTTTGCAATGCTTTTTTTAAAAAATAAAACCAAATAAGAAATACAAAACGAATTGTGGAATAAAATGTAACGATGCTGTAATGTATAAAAAAGAATAACCGCAAGATAATGTAATAAAGTGTGTCCTTTGTATGAAGGTTTTTTATATGGTAAATAACTTTGGTATAAAATATAATATAGCTGAAATTGGCAGCGACAACATTGCAGTCAACTAATAGGATTGCCATACCCTGCCCGATTGACGGTGCACATTCTTTCTTCTTAAGAGATATTTACATCTAATGAATGATAACCTATTACTAGTGGTTTACCCTACTTCCCGAAATTACACCCGGGTTTTTAATTCACTTATGTTAACCGGAAGTACGTTAAAAGCCCCATTAACTAAAATTAACTTCGATAATCTCTGCCGAAGTGCCAGCCAGCGTTAAAAGCGAGCTTTCTAAACTAAAGTTGTTTTTTCATTTCACCCACTAACTAAGTTAACTAAATGGCTAGGTAAAACATAAGCTTAAACGGTAACTAAATTGTTTTTTGTTAGCTGAACCACACCAGAATAACCGTACTTGATATCGCTTCTGGTTGTATGTTAAATTGTAAGAAAGAACCATTAGTATCAATTTAGCTATTAATCATTGAAATATATAGTATTAAAAAAAAGGTAATTTGTTGTATTTAATTTATGTTATTTTTGATGAATTACCTTTGACGGAGTAAGTGAAAGAGATGAAGGGTGCAAGATTTTCAGTAACAGAGGGATAGAGTCCACTCGAGGGATCAACTCGAGGTGGAGACAACCTAGTGATTTGAATTTCTGTCGATTCCGACGTACGAGACTCCGAGCCAGAGAGAGAGATCGAGATAGGGGACGAAGCCAACGAGGATCGAGACTGTGAATCTGTCACTTCCTCCCCTGAACCCACTGACCCCCCTTGTACCGAACCTGACCCTTGACCGGAGCCTAATGAGACTTGACCCGAGCCTATTGACACTTGACCGGAGCCTACTGACCCTTTATATGAGCTACCACCCTCATTGCTACTACTGGAATGATGGGATAAGGACTGCGGGGAGCCTGAGGTTTTACTGGAGGTTTTGTGACTATGACCGTGCGAGGATTGGGACGAGCCGGACGATGATGAGGAGGATGACTTATGGGAATGAGAAGACTTTGATGAGACTTCTGATCCGGAACGGGAGATTTGCTTGGATTCTACTCCCGATTCCGAACCTGATCCTGGAGCAGAGCCCATGACATTAGCTTGACCTGAGCCGCTTATAGAGGTGGGACCGGAGTCGGCTTGAGAACCTCCGGCTGACCCAGCGACAGATGAGGTCAGCGAAGTGCTTCGAGTACTTGTAGTACTAATATATTCCCTTTGTTCGTGAGATTCTTCTGACGAGACTTTAGCAGAACCACCTCCTGTTGAGGGTGAAGAATGCTTGGAAAGTTCTGCTGACGAGGATTCCGAGCCAAGGCGGCTTCTAGCTGCGGCTTCGCCACCGGACAAGTGGGACGAGACTGAGGAGGCTGGAGAGCCTGACCTTGCATCTGATCCCCCTTCGATAACAATATCCGATCCGCGTGCTGAGCCAACTTCACTCGACACCCTGGAAGACCCCGTGGCACCCTGAGATCCAGACCCGGATCCACTACCACCCTCGTTATGAACGGATGAAACCCCCGACATGTTATTAGAGTCGTCTGAAGACGTTGATGGGGCCAGTAGTTGGTCAACTTCCAACGGAAAGCTCGGAGACTGTTTAACCTCCCCCTTCTGACTATAAACAAGTTGAAGGGTTTTCACAAAAACTTCCGAAGTAGTAATTTCAGGAGCAGATTTCGGTCGAGGGATTTCCGTGTAGTGGATTCTATACTGGAGATCAGGTAAAGACTGGGCAGAGTTTCGACGGCTTTTACCTATCAGTTTCGTAGGACCAAAGACTTTCTTGGATTTCCTATCCTGCTCTGGGCTTATTGCTGTAGTTGCAGATTTCAAAATAGACTTTTTAGGAGTTTGACTTTGACTGGATTCAAATGAGGAATGAGCTGAAGAAGATGATTGCTGCATTTGTGTAAAAACGGTAGATTTCGATTTACTACTCCGTTCTTCAGACTTCCGCACGGCAGACACATCGTGAGAAATGTGTTGGGGAGTCTGATGAACTTCTGTTAGGGCGGCTGAGGCCATCAGAGGAGACTTTGAACCGGTCGAAGTCCCCCTTGATGACGATGATGATGAAGCGACCGACATTGATTTATAAGTAGACGAGCTACTACTACCGGTAACTGTGGGTTCTTCACTAATCGGGGCAAACGTCACCCCCGTCAGTTTAACCCGATCATCCTTATCCTTGTCTGTAATCTCCACGTCAGCAAGGTCCTTGAGGAACTTCTCCTTTGTGGGAGAGATTTGAGGCTCCCCTTGGGTATACGAGAACTGCAATTCTCGAACTAGAGATTCATGAGAGAATACTTTCTGAGATGTTACCGGAGACTTGGGTTTAATTGAGGTTGTTGTTGTTGGAGAGGATGAGCCGGATCTCACGGACTCTTCTGTCTCATCGTTGGAATCCGGATATCGTGGAGTGTACTCCTTAAAGTACATTATGTTTTTGAAACCTTCATTCTCAGCTTGGTCTGCTGAGTCCTTGCTAGTTGATAATGAAGAGGGTGGGGTTACAGATTGTTCGTCTTCTGGATAGATTTCCATAGAGGATTCTGTAGATTGGGCTTCCCTGGAGAAATCTATCTTTTCAGTGGTAACAGAAGAGTCAAATAGTTGGACTGCTTCTGTGGTCAAGACTTGTCTTTCAGATTTCGTCTCTTTTATTATGGTTGAAGATTGATGGGGCTCTATTGTGGATTTCTTTGATGTCAAGACTGTTGTCTGCGTCTTTGAAAGTATCTCTACTTTAGGAGACGTTGAAGATGAAGATTTCTCAGAGATCGATCCAATGTTTGGAGAACTTTGTCGTGAAATGTCTTCTATTTTTGGAGAGCTTTGTCCCGAAAGTTTAGCAGAGCTTTGTCCTGAAATGTCTCCGCCTTTAGGAGATGCTTGTCCTGAAATTCCTGTTTTTGGAGAGCTTTCTCCAGAGACTTCCCCAATCTTGGGGGAGGTTGAAGTTGAAGATTTCTCAGATATCTGTCTCCCACTTCTTTCTGCATACAAACCAGCTTGTTCTGACTCCAGAGCAGTGATAACTTGAGTAATTTGGGCAGATTTAGAAAAGCCCGTCTCTATAAAAACAGTGTCTTCGGAAGGATCACTTTTGTCCGATTTCAGATCCTTTTTTGGAGTAGAAGACTCTCCACTAGATGATTTTTCCTCAACACCCTCCATCACCGTTTCCAACTTGTCCTCATCATCCAACCAGCCCCCTTCAGTCAAGCCTATTCCAAGCATAGCTCTCAACATTGGAGTGGTTGCTTGGTCTGTTGGGGTGGGGGTTAGGTCTGGTCGAAGTATCTTAACCTCTTTCTTCAACTGTTCGGCAGCCTCTCGAGCCTGGTCTACAAGCTTCTCAACGTCTTGGACCAATGTCTCTGGTTTCTTGCGTGGAGACTTTTCAGGTGTTTTGGGAGTACTAGAGGTACTTGGCCCAGGGATTGTTTCAAAGTAGGAGGAAGATGAGGAAGAGGCGGATTCGAATTTCTCTGAGGAAGATGACGACGATGTGGCACGTTCTGGTGGTACTGGAACTGAAACGGATGTAGATGTAACCACCGTATCAGTTTTAGTAGTTCTTGTAGAGCTGCCGGTTTCAAAATCTTCGGAAGACTCTGCTTTAGTTGTGGAAGATGAAGAGGTTATTACTGTAAACTCTTTCTCTGAGCTTGATACGTCTTGGGAAGACTCTTTAGTCAAAATTTGAACCTGGTTAGAAATATCAGTAGTTTTGGAACCTTCTGTAGATTCTTGCTTAATCTCGGGGAAAGGTTCTTGTGTCTTAACAATTTCTGATGATACTAAAGATTTCTCATCAATGCCACTGATACTCACAGATTCTGACGTTATCGTCATGTCTGCCGTTTGTCCAACGGAAGCAATACCTACTGCTGACTTGACTACAACAGCTTCGTCCTCTACGCTAATTCGTTTCCCACCAGCTGTAACAACCACTTCGTTGGCCTTATCATCGGCCAACCTTTCGATAACCGTCACAACCGAGCTGGAAGTACTACTACTTTGAAGATCAAAAGAGTAGACACTGCTGGAGTCATCGTCTTGGTGAGAACGTTTGCTCCGATCTTCAACCCCAATGTCTTCAACAGATCTAGCTCCACTGCCAAAGCTTCCACCAGATTCACCCATCCGGCTAACGCCTTTTTGGGATACTACGGACTCAAATACTTCCTCAGTTTCAACAGAACTCCCCCCGGAAGTATCATCCCTGGAGACAACGCACAGGTGCTGGAAAGTGGTTATATCCGGTTTTTCTTGGATAGTCTCCATAGGTTTTATCGAAGGAGATCTCTCCCTTTTCAAGGGTGCAAGATCATCCACAGCCTTTTCTATTTCAAGGCTTTTCATCCCCGTTTTTTCCTCAACATCTACGTCAAAAACTTCCCTTTCGAGCCGGGCAATCTCTTCATCCAGAGAGATAGACACATCTTGAGATTCTTGGGAGACTTTTTCACTCCTTTCTTCAGATTTTGAAAGTATGGATGTCAAAGAGTAGGGTTTTTGGAGTTCGTCAAACATATCCTTGTTATCTGAGACCCAGGTTTTTACCGTTGAGATCGAGGCATCTGCAGACATTTTCTGCTTCATTATTTGCTCAACGTTGTAAACTGTTGGTGGAACAATCGTCTTGGATTTGCTTGCTCCTGCCGTTCCGAAATCATCGGAGAAGTCCATGATTTGAGATTCAAGTTCGGAGATTACTTCTTCAGTCTGCCGGTCCCGTTCTTTCTGACTGTCTCCGATGTTTATTTTTATGACTGAGGCTTCTGACGAAGAGCTTGTAACTTTTGAAATAGTTTCTTCTTCTACTCCAGATCGCTCTATTGTCACGGACTTTTTAGACTTGGCTACTACAATGGATTCTTCGACACCGGTTGTGACCCCCGGATCAGAGCCTGAAGAGGAGGAATGAAGTTCTATGGAGAGAAGGTCTTCCGGAAGGGATTGCTCCATTATTCCTGAGATCTCTTGGGATTTTAATTCCTCAATTAGGGAATTTTGAGGGGTTATTTTTGAAAACTCTGGGGAAGTTTCAATTTTTGATGAAGTTTTTTGCTTAATTGAGGTTTCAACTGGGCTTACTATCGTCTCTCGAGGAGAGGCTGGGCTTTTAGATTTCTTGACTGAAGAGACGGAGGATGTTTCAGTCGAAGAAGAGGTTATTATTGAGGCAATTCCAGTAGCAATACCCATAACACCTCCGGGTATTACTGAGGTTGGCTTCTTGACAGTTTTAGTAGTTTGGGAAACTGTTTCTTCCACTTTTGACTCTTTAGACTTCTCGGTTGGAGAATCCGTTTTCGGGAAACTTATTTTGGATTTTGAGTCTGTCGGAGACATTTTCGAAGAAGACTTGAAACCGAAAGTTGGTATCTTTGATGGTTTAGAATCCCCTGGGGGAGTTTTCTCAGTTTTTGATTCTTTACCTCCGGAAGTCGGTATTCCACTTTTGGTACCGATTAACGGTATCCTAGAGGGTCGAACTTCTTCAGGGCTGGAGATTTTGTCGGCTTTAGACTCAAAACTGACCCCTTTCTTTAATATAGGATCAATCGTGCCAGAAATATCTAGGGATTTTGAGCCAAGTGCAGTAAGCTTGGCAGACTTAGACTCAATTGTTGTAATGAATCCCTCAGATTTAACCGAAGAACAGGGTGAAAGGTCCCCATGTTTTTCAACTGCAGGGGATCCCATAGTTTCGAAAAGTGCTGCTGCATCATCGCCCACTTGAGTTTCTAAGGAGGATACTGACCCAGAATCCACTTCGAAGTTACTCACAAGCCTCTCCACTGCTGAGGAGGTTACAGTTTCGAACATCAACGATTGTCTCACCCCTTCTCCTAGCATCCCTTGCAAATTCAGCTTGTCAATTCTTGATGAAACTACCACAGGTTCAGAGCTTCGACTAGAGGTAACCGTTAGGGTACTTGCAACCGTATCGATACTTTCCGAGGACCCAGGTTTTCGGTCAGGTTCATCTTCGTGGAGACTAGTTATTTTCTCCACCGCTGAATGTGTCATTGTCTGAAATATTCCTCCTTCCGGTTCAGCTTTGGGCTTATCTTCAAGGCTTTTAAACAGTTCCTCCGGGCTTGGCATAAGATCTTCAAGCTTCATAGCAGTCAAGCTGAGGTCAATCTTCTTGGGCGTTTGTTCCAATGAGGATATAATTACTGAGGATATTACAACCGGAGGCTCGGAAACTGAGTCTATTTCATCCTTGTCAAGAATAGGTTCAGACTTGAAGGTAGCATGGGGTTTTTCCACTACAGAGTCATCAAATTTCATTGATTGGGTATCATCAGAAACTGAGGTGGTTTTTGTGTATTCAGTTAGTGGACTTGGGTTAATATGCCCTTCAGAATCTTGGGGTTCTATGTCTTCGAAGTGGAGTTTTACCGTCTTAGTCTCGGTCCTTGTTGTAGGCTTGTCATCTTTTGTGGATTGGGTTGTAATAGTTTTAGTAACAGTTTCCTCAATAGTGTCCCCCTGTTTTGAGGTAGCGGTTGTGGTCGTTGTAATTGTTGTGGTACTACTCCCAGTTCTGGAGCTTTCTGGCGAAGACTCCTCGTCTTCTACTGTTTTCATTTCGATTTTAGTCGATGAGAATGTGGTGCGGGGTTCTTTAATAGGTTTAGTTACATCACCAGAGGGGGTGGAGCTGAGGACTTTTTCTGAGGACTTTTCACTGCTAAAAGTTGAAGCAACTCCTGAAGCGAGTCCGACCAACCCTCCTACTGCCGTTGAAGCCATCGTTTCAAAGCTTGACGTGGAAGATTTGCTAGTTTCTAGATGTCCATGTCGTTCTTTAGTTACATCCTCAGATGGGGTGGAACTGAGGGATTTTTCTGGAGACTTTTCGCTACTGAAAGTTGAAGTAATTCCTGAAGCGAGTCCAACCATCCCTCCAACTGCTGTTGAAGCCATCGTTTCAAAGCTTGACGTGGAAGATTTGCTAGTTTCTAGATGTCCATGTCGTTCTTTAGTTACATCCTCAGATGGGGTGGAACTGAGGGATTTTTCTGGAGACTTTTCGCTACTGAAAGTTGAAGTAATTCCTGAAGCGAGTCCAACCATCCCTCCAACTGCTGTTGAAGCCATCGTTTCAAAGCTTGACGAGGAAGATTTGCTAGTTTCTAGATGTCCATGTCGTTCTTTAGTTACATCCTCAGATGGGGTGGAGCTGAGGGATTTTTCTGGAGACTTTTCGCTGCTGAAAGTTGAAGCAACTCCTGAAGCGAGTCCGACCATCCCTCCTACTGCTGTTGTGGTAATCGTTTCAAAACTTGACGAGGAAGAATTGTTAGTTTCTAGCTGTTCACGTCGTTCTTTACTAGGCTTAATTACGTCATCTGAGCTTAGGGACTTTTGTGAGGATTTTTCGCTACTGTATTTCAAAGCTACTCCTGCAGCGAGGCTTTCCAACGCCCCTACTGCCGTTGAAGCCATCGGTTCAAAGCTTGACGAGGAAGATTTGCTACTCTGTAGCTGTTCCTGTCGTTCTGTACTTGATGTAGTTGCATCCTCAAAGGGGGTGGAACTCAGGGATTTTTCTGTGACTTTTTCGCTAGTTAAAGCTGAAGCGACTCCTGACGCGAGACTTTCCAACGCACCTACTGCCGTTGAGGACATCGTTTCAAAATTTGACGAGGAAGATTTGCTACTCTGTAGCTGTTCCTGTCGTTCTATACTTGATGTAGTTACATCCTCAAAGGGGGTGGTGCTCAGGGATTTTTCTGGAGACTTTTCGCTGCTGAAAGTTGAAGCGACTCCTGAAGTGAGACTTGCCAACCCTCCTACTGCTGTTGAGGTCATCGTTTCAAAACTTGACGAGGAAGATTTGCTACTCTGTAGCTGTTCCTGTCGTTCTATACTCGATGTAGTTACATCCTCAAAGGGGGTGGAGCTCAGGGATTTTTCTGTGAACCTTTCACTAGTAAAAGTTGAAGCGACTCCTGAAGCGAGACTTGCCAACCCTCCTACTGCTGTTGAGGTCATCGTTTCAAAACTTGAGGAGGAGGATTTTCTACTTTCTAGCTGTTCCTGCTCTCCTCGTTTCCGATCTATTGACGGTCTAGGCTCCTTCTTCGGAGCTTCCGGTTTACTTGCAGAAATTTTAGAATCATAAGCGGAAGAAGTCTTCTCGAGTTTTGATCTTAAAATCATAGATTCGGCCGACATGGCCTGGGCTTTTACAACCGGATCCGAAATCAATTTCGTAGATTTTGAAATATTTTCTTCCAACTTTACTTCTGGAATAGATTTTATAGATTTGGAAATCAAAGACGTTGATACCGTTTCGGCAGTTCCTGATTTAGTTGATTCGGAAATTGTGGATTTTGCATTGATTTCTTCTGATGATAAAATCATCGATGAATCGGCGATGGTTGACTTTCCGTCCATTTCTCCTTTAGATCCACTGATACCCATAGGCATTTCCTTATCCACTTCTGTTACATACGAAATGTTAGTCCCGACTTGTTCATCCTGAAGAGATTCAGTCTTACTTTGGAAGTCTTTTATGACCACTTTCTCAGAAACTTTGTCCGTTTCAACCATTCCAATTTTTCCAACGCTGCTGATTTTCGAAACTGACGACTCATCTTCAACCTTCTTTTCATCTGTTTGCTTAACTTTCGAATCTGCAAATATTTCCTGTTCTTTAGCCTCAGTTACAGATTTTTCAATTAGTTTCTCTTCTTTGAAACTAATTGGTAGTTTTTCTTGTGGAGTTATTGAGGTTTTTAATACAGAGCCTTTTTCCAAGGACTTTCCCTTAGAAATAACAGTGCCTGTCTCAGTTTGTGGTTCTTCTCCAGCTTTTACTTTGCTTTCTAGAGCAGAATCTCTCACTTTTATGGAGCTGGATGTAATATTATCCTTCGATGAGGATTTGATTTCTGATGAGGATTCAGTTTCAATTGATTGCTCTTCCACTAACAGGGAAATGTCTTTTTCCGGTTCGATGGATGAGGATTTTACATTTATTGAAGACTTATCTTCAATTATTTCAGATGAGCTTTTAGGAAGCGTTGATATTTTTGGGTCTGTGGATTCAACCAAGGGAGTTTTTACACCTTGGGTAATCTCATCTTTCTGGCTTTGCAGTTTAGAGTCCATTTTGATCGAGATACCTTCAGTTAATTTGCTTTCACCTTGGGTTAAAATTGATTTCATGGTGATTTCTTTAGTTTCAATCGAAGTGGCTGATTTTTTAGTGTCAACAGAGTCTTTGGATTCAATTGTAATTGATTTACTCCCCGCAGAATTAATCACTACTTGTGATTTCATATCAGAAGATACAGATGTAGCTTGAGCATATGCGGATGCTTTAGTGTCAATTGAAATTTCAGAGTCAACTTTGGAGGTTTTAGTTTCTTGGGTAGTTTTTGTAGACTCCCTTTTATCATCTTTACTGATTGAAGAAGACCCCGTCAAATCCACTTTAATCTCCGTACCTTTCTTTCCAGGAGACTCATGTCCTATTTGGGCAAGTCCTACTTTCTGCAGTTTAATTTCTTTAACATCGTGTGATGACTTTGTCTCCAATTCCTTAACAATCACAGATACTTTGGAGTCATCTAAAGAATCGGGGCTTATTTCTAGGTCCGTTTCAATAATAACATCATCGGAGGACTTTTCATCCCTTAATTCAACAGAGGATTTGGGCTGTACAACTTCTTCAGCCTTTTCCTTTGGTTTCTCTACTTCTTGTTTCACTTCTGATTTAGTTGGCTCATCTTTAATTTTTATTGAGTCAGTGATGGTATCCTTTTGGGATTGTATATCAGGTATCGTCTTTTCTAAAACTGTTTCTTTCGTTTGGGAAGATATCTTGGAAGTTTCTGAAATTACGCGGAGAGATTCAGCGTTCATGGAAATTTCTGAAGTTTTGGAAGTCTTCTGAGTTTTCAGCTCTGCTGAACTCAGCTTTTCAGGTACGAGAGGTTTTTCCGAGCAGATTGGTTTAACATCCGTGGTAACTTTTAACTCTTGGGTGGTTTTAGCATTTTCAGAGGATACTTTTGGTTCTGTTTCCTGAAGAATGACATTTTTCTGGACTTGATCTTTATCATCACGTTTTGCTTCTACAACTACTTCGACTTTGTCTTTTGACACAGTTTCTAATTTAGAATCTTTTAGTTTCAGGTCCGATTCGGGTTTTTTACCTTCAGAATCTTTTAGTTTCTGGTCCGATTCGGGTTTCTTATCTAGGTCCGATTCGGGTTTCTTATCTAGATCCGATTCGGGCTTCTTATCTTTAGAATCTTTTAGTTTCTGGTCCGATTCGGGCTTCTTATCTTTAGAATCTTTTAGTTTCTGGTCCGATTCGGGCTTCTTATCTTTAGAATCTTTGAGTTTCTGGTCCGATTCGGGTTTTTTATCCTTAGAATCTTTGAGTTTCTGGTCCGATTCGTGTTTTTTATCCTTAGAATCTTTTAGTTTCTGGTCCGATTCGGGTTTTTTATCCTTAGAATCTTTTAGTTTCTGGTCCGATTCGGGTTTCTTATCTTTAGAATCTTTGAGTTTCTGGTCCGATTCGGGCTTCTTATCTTTAGAATCTTTGAGTTTCTGGTCCGATTCGGGCTTCTTATCTTTAGAATCTTTTAATTTCAGGTCCGATTCGGGTTTTTTATCTTTAGAATCTTTGAGTTTCTGTTCCGATTCGGGTTTCTGATCTTTAGAATCTTTGAGTTTCTGTTCCGATTCGGGTTTTTTATCTTTAGAATCTTTGGCTTTTTTCTCTTCCTTGACAATTTCTCCGTCTTTTTCTCCTGAAGACACTACAATTCCTCCAGTCTTAATCTCTTTTTCTGTTTTTATTTCTTGCTCCGAAGCCTTGGTTGAAGCACTTTCTTGTGCAAACGCATCAGCCATTTCCCTTGTAAATGTTTCTGATGATTTTTCTACAATATCTGTAGAAATCTTCACAGAAGTTGCTTTGAAATCGTTGCTCAAAGTTTCTGAAGAACGTACGAAAGATTGCTTGGAAACCATATCCCCCTTTTCCAAATAACTCGGTCCCTTTAACTCCACCAACTCCTCCCTAGACTGTTCCTTCTCCTTGGGAGAGAGTTTCGTAGAGTCTTTGTCCACATATTTCGAAAATTCATCCAAAGGTTCAATCTTAATCCCTCCTGGACTCTGACCTAGGCCCACAGCCCCTGCTACCATTATCGCAGCTACTGCAGCTGCGATGGTAGCTCCGGCAGCAACTTCCGGCTCTTCAGATCCTTCAGGCTTGTAGTCATCTAAGGAGAGGTCCTCATCCTTAAACTCTTTGACTGTTGGAGGACTGTCAGATGTGGAGACTTCTACGGAGTCAATGTCCAGTTCGGCTGTGCTTAACTTATGCATTGAATCTTCAAGTTCTGTAAATTTAGAATCTGTAAGGGCACCCTTGACCTTGGGCTCCTCTTCGAAACTTGGCATGTCTTTAAGCTGGATGATTTTCTCGGGAAGATCTTTCTTCTCAGCGTCAGGGGACTCCTCTACGGAGGCCTTTTTTATGGAGAATCTACTTGTAGTTTTGGTAGTAGTTAAAGTTGTTGTGAACTCGGAGCCTGAAGTTGAGCTTTTTTCTTCAAAAGACTTCGTTTCAACTTTTCCATAAGATTTATCAGATTTATGAACCTTTTCAAGGGAAGTTTGGGCCTCGATTGCTTTTATTCTAGATGCCACACTGGATTTGACAGGTACAACAATATTAACATCTTTTACAGCCTCAGTAGCTACTGGAGCAACTTTTGACACTTCTTCCACTGATGGAGGTAACTCTTCATCAATGCTGAGGTCAAACTGCATCTCATCATCGTCCACACTTTCTCTAGTAGTTGTTACAGTAGTAGATCCAACCGCTCCAACATAGGCTTGATCGCTACTCCCACCACTAGTAAAAAGCTGGGCTGAGGATTCTGGAGGACTTATATCCGAGATACTTCGCTTAGCTCCGGAATATTTTGTCGAAATTGCTTCAGAGTGGATAACCTCTGAAAGGACTACCTTTCCACTTGTACTCAGTGAGGAAGATAAGCTCTTATCAGATTTTATTGTGATAGTTGATTTATTATCAACTATTCCCTTTTCGAAGGAACCACTGGCTTCCTCTTTTTTCCTGAACAGTTCAGCCTCCTGGTCTTTCAACGTCTTGTAAATCTCATCATCGTCCATAGGGACATTGGTTAAGTTATGGAGCCTGGTCAGTACATCCTTGTTTTTCATATCTTGGGGACTTGTGCCCACAGCCATGTCAACTCCCTCCGGGGGATACATTTGCTGGGACCGGGAGACAGTTTCCGGTTTTTCCTTACTTGGAGAGCCAACGACAGAAAGTACAGGACTGCAGGCCTTGTCTACTTGGGTCTTTTCCCCTCCCGAACCTGTCGTTGTTGTCGTCGTCGTCGTTGATGATATCTTAACTTGGGGTTCCCCTGTGGACTTATCTACAGCTACTCCAGAAACCGAAGAAGATGAGGTTATCGTCACGGTTGAAGTTTGAACCCCCTTTTTAGAGGATTTTGATTGGGATTGTGATTCAAAGTTTTGAATCAATCCTCCCACAGATTTCTTCTCCTCTGTGCTTATCTCTTCTGAAGAAACTCTTTCCGACAGGAGTTTCCTCTCTGAGGATTTCTTGCCTATGCTTTCTGAAGATTTCGTTCCTTCAAATTTCTGAGCTATTGAAAAAACTTTCGTTGCAGACTTTTCATCAATGCTATCCCCCTTTGCAAAAGATGTCTTAGTAGTTTTTGATCCTACTTCTACCTTCCCACCTTTCCTAGCCCCCTTCCCTTCAGCCCTTTCCTCCAAATACTCCATACTGCTTTCAGTCAATGTCACAGTTGAAGTACTCCCAGTGCTACTAGTAGTGCTGGGTGGAAAGTCCAAGGGTTGAGAGACATCCAGGGTCCTATCCTCATCCTCATCGTCCTCATCAATCCCAACAGTAAGCGTGTCTGCCCTACTACTATCCTCATCCTCGAAGGACCGACTCATAAGTACCCTATCTTTTTTACAGGGTGAGGTTAAGCTAAAATCAGACACCTCTGCCTCCGTGTCACTTTGAGTTGCTATAAAGGACTCTTTAAGGGTCATACTAATCCCTGTGTCATAAAGGGCACTCTGGCTCTCGGTCTCTTCCTTGCCAACACCCCCGACCGTTTTATCCGCCCCATAAGTAGTTCCAAATGAATCTTCAGATTTTGATTGATCCACCATAGAAGAAGAAGATTTGCTCTCGACGAGGTCCCCTGGGCCATCCCAGTGGACTGTGAAACATCATTTTAACACAAAACATACTTATCTCTATTTAACTCGGGAGGAGTAGTTCGTTTTTATCTTTGAAAAAAAAAATCTTCTTGCTAGCTGAATAACTCTGGATGAATGAATACTACTAATTATGCCAGGAAACTAGCTCCTGGATACAAAAAAAGTTTTAGTTAACTTTTACTATTAGCTAATTTGTATAAAAATAACTTAATTCAAACTTTCAGGATAATTGTGATGTTTGCGTGAGTTTGATTAATTAAAGCTTAATTTTAAGACTTTTAGGGGATACGGGTAAGAAATATTGTCTTAATTTGACATAAAGTATTATTTAGTTATTATTTTTGCAAATTAATTTGTATGCAAATCTACGTTAGTAAAAGTTGTAAATTTATTGAACTATTGGAATTGGATTGGAATGTGTTTGTAACTTGTATTCTTAAAGGCTCAAAGCGGCTGCAAGGTTTGTGTTAGGGAACGTTTTTTTTATAAATGCAGAGCAGCAGTTAACCAACTTATGAAATAATTCATGAATATATTTGTACAATTATTATTGAGTTATTCGGTGAATATTTGCAAACTGTTAGTTTGTCTAACTGAATATAATACTGTCAAGCTTTTTACATGTTTAGTAGTGTGTAGTTGTAGTAGTAGTAGTAGTAAGAACTTTGAGCAATAAATCATTCTCAAGGATTATATTATTTCGGTTGAGCATAAGGCAGACGTTGATCGCAACTAAAACTCAATATGACGCAACTTATTGGAAGATGTAAACAAAGTTTGTAATTTACTGAATTTATATGCATAACTTCTATTAGCAGGCAATGCCCTAACTGTAACGGTTTTCAAATTAAGTGGAATCCCGTAGGACTTGCACTTTCAGGTGGATATTATAATAATATTGTAAACATATAATTAAGCAGTGTCGCAGGGCATGGCAAAAGGCGAGAAGTAGGTATAAGTTACCGTAACTTAAGGTTTATAATTTATACTAATGTGTAATTAATTTAAGTACATCAGACACACATCCCCGTTCAACAGTCAGACATTTTATTTCAGTTATACCAGCAGCAGCTTAGCATTTAGCAACATATCCGCACTTTTCCTTTCATAAATGAAAAAGGTTTGTTAATTTCTGTCTTTGAAATGCAATTTAAAATGTAGGAACATTTTATGAACTTTGTTCATTATTCCTACTGTGTTTTATTTAATCTGTGTTTAATATCAAGCATTGCAAACCTCCGTGCATACTGCAGACTCAGACTGCAGATAGATCTCTTATTGTTGAGATCATTGTGAAATCCGAGGCCCCACCCACCCAACTTTGACAGCATGTTTGACTTTCCCAAGGGTTGGATTTCATTTTGGAAGAAATTTTAATTACGGGTTATCTTACCTTCTTTGGATCCTTTTTCAAATTCTTAAAAACTATAGACAAGACCACTGTTTGTCGTAAATAACACTTTCAAATTAATTGTATGAAGAAATGCAAGAAAACTCAGCGAAATAAAACAAATTGTAAACTCACAAAATGTTCAAAAAAATTCCAAAAACTCCACACTCAAACTGAGGTACTTAATTGTTAAGAAATATATCGCAAACGTGGAAAGGAGACAAGTGGTTAATTTCTAAGATTTCAAACCAAAAAACAAGCACACTGGCTAGGACTTGAACTGGTTAAAACTAAAAGGTAGAATGCGGACTTGACATTAAAGGAGAAAATTAATAACACGAAACACCACAAAAACCAGGACAAACTTTTATAGACTTTGGCCAAAATTAAATAAATCCTACGTGTATCCTTAATATATGCATTCTAATGTCATCCTACTATAAGAAAAGTACGTCAACTCCAATCATCGTCGTGTCATTGGGAAACCTTAGAAAACTACAAGGCTAAATTGAATCCTGGCAATTATAGTTCACTGAAAATACTCCTACAGCTATAAAAAAAACACAGTCTACGACGCTAACCACCCAAATCACAAGTCTGTTTACGACTAACTGACGCAACATTACCGTACTTCTGACTTCAATTTCCCTTTAATAATAGTAACCCACCCTTGGCTTAGTTATCTAAATTGAGAGAAGGCATTTTAGATTTGAGGCAATAATTTCCCCCAGGGCATTAAAACGAAAATACTATTCTAGTATTGCGAGACAAAAGTATGGTAATTATTGCCAGGAAAATAAAAATATCCATGATTTCTACCGTCCCCATTCGATATGTCACTTTGTCTCAGAAGAGATTATTCAGTGGTTCTAACACATTTACCAAATTGAATTAAGTTACAGACAAAAAGCTGCACGGAGGTTTCCATCAAAATATAATAATAAAATGTAGGTATTATAGCTCCCTTCGTTCGTATAATGCTTTCTCCATGTCGTGTAATACGGAATAAATAAAAGCATTTAGCACTCCACTCTCACCATCCAACTCAATCATGCTTTCTTATAACATTCACAATCCAATCAAGATAAAACGGGCCAATTTTGTTGTTTAGGACTTCACAATAATAAAATCATAATCAACCAAGTAAATCCAAACTTGTACTCAAGAAACTATATAAACTTTAAAGAAAGAAACTGCTTACCGTAAAACCGAAGTATCTGAAAGCTCAATTTATTTGCTAGAACTAAAATAACTTAAAATTAAAATATAACAGAAATTAAAATCTATGAAAAGATAGAACTTAAAATTAACATAAATTTCGTACAAATTAAAACAATAAATAAGTATAAGTAATGAGTAACATAAAACAGGTTTAAGCAAGGGACATGGCACATCCATATATTTAAAAATCTATAAATCTATAAAAACTAGACTAGAAAGGGTGTGATGAAGTGAAAAAGTGGTAAACATTCAGTAAATATAGATAGAGTAAAGCTATAGAAAGTTTTATAGGTGAAGGTGGTTGGCAAGTTGGGTGTATGAGATTAAATTGCCTATCTCTTCTCTACCTTATTTATAGGGTTTCTCCATACTTATTTCAGCATAGGTAAGGAAATGCCATTTCTAAGCACTCAATACCAATAATTACAGAAGGTACTCTTTTTTTCACGAATTCTAATAAACTTTTTATATTCAGCTTGAGCTTCCGAGTGATCGGCATAAAGCACTTTACTTACTCTATTAATAAAACTAACGCTTTTTACTAGAATCGTGTATCTTTCTATAGACTTTTTGGAGTGCTAAAAATTAGCGTTTCTAATCTCCGGAGTATTTTTATTGCTCCAGAGTATTAGAGAAACTGATCTAGAACTATGAATAGGAGCTCGGCAGAACTTCTACTAAAGGGAGACTTAGAGATTGACTTACCTTTGGAGCAGACTTTCTCCTCTGCAAGGTATTTATGCTCGTCACGCTCGTATGAAGAGGTCATCACGTTTTTGGTTGGGTCAAATACACTCTCCTCATGTGTAGGGCTCATCCCTTTACCCATTGTTCGGGCTTGTTTGGCTTTAAAGGACTCTGTTTGAGAGAGTTCTTCCAGGGATTCTGAGTCCTGAGAAATAAAATATAACATTTCTGAAATGTAAATACCAACCACTCTACGATCCTTATCGTTTCAAAATTATGGTATAGTAAATGTAATAGTAAATAAAGACTACAAAAGACAGTAAAAAGCTCCAATAACTTTCAAACTGATGGTAGTTTAAAAAATGTCCATTGTACCTTCATAATATCCTGTTCATCATAGCTAACATCCAAGCTTAGGTTTCGTTTTTCCTGTTTGGATAACATGGCTGGTTGGATGATCTGGGATTCAAGGGCTTTGCCTATCCCATCAACTTGAGACTGGGCGAAATTCTTTTCGGAGGCGTCTGTAACGGGGGCAATATTTCCAATGCATCGGGACACAATGTCCCCCCTTCCGATGGAGTTTAGAGCTTTTTCTAAATTGTTCCCCGTGGCACGGTCACCTGCCTGCTGCATCCAGAGTCGTAGCATGACAGTGGCCTGTGAAGGAGACTAAGGGTAGTTAAGTTATAAGGTTGTGTGCGATTTAGTTGCAGATTTAATAAAAAAACATTGCGTGAAATGTATGCAGCTATAGCTAAGTAAAAAAGTGTTCCGGTTTTAATTCCCCCTCTCCAGAGGAACAATTCTTCGTGTATGTCTTACTTATAAGAGATTTCAGGTTGAGAGAATAACTCCCCAGAGGAATTAAAGCCGGAAATACGGTATTTATTTGTAGACATGTAAAGTAGACCCACCTGCTGATGAGGACTTTGAGGGTATTCGGCTTCAATGATAGCAATGTCAGGATCTGTGATGCCCAAGTTTCTTGCGAGAGGAATCCAGTCATCATCCAGGAGATTTGCTACATCGGAAATCTTAAGGTCAGCCCGATGGATTTCTCCAGGACCGACGCTAAGGACCCCGTGTTTCGGGGAGGAGGAGTAGGCCACATTTTTAATATTATATCGATTAGTATGCAAGGGCAGTCTTGGCGAGGAGGAGATTGAAGGTGGGAGGGAAGGCTCGTCTGGCATTATTTGGTCGGGAAGGACGATGTTAAGGTTACAGACTGGAGCTTGCTCTCCTTTTTGGGCTGACTATAATGTACCAAAACATGAAAAAGTAGAGTATTTCATCACCAAATTACTAGCATCATCTCAACCGTTCCAAGCATCAATCTCCATGCAGTTGCTAAATGCAGTTGAAGGACAAGTTTACCTTAGAATCTCGCATAAAGATAATCCTTCCAACGGGGTCAGAATTGGTGTCCCTAAGTCTCACAAGGAAGGGAAGCCTGTTCTCTTTAAAGGCAACGAATTTTAATTTCAACTGTTCTCCAGATTTGGTAACGGGAGCAAGGTTTCCGGCCATTTCTACCCATTGATGTTTACCCTCTAGAACCTCGACGTCTCGGCTTTTGGCCACCTCGGAAAAGTGCTCTTGGCCTAGTAAGAGTTAGAAGTGTCAATCAAGTTCTAATCTTTGCATATTTTAGATATATTTTGTTTAATAAAAAGAGCTAAACAGTTTCAATTATAAAAAAAGTTTCAAATTTAACTTTATATAATGCCGTAGATTCTACATGCACTTTGATATATATTAACGTAGTTTTTTAGATCTATCTTCGTTTTTTCTAACTCCCTTAAATTTCGTAAAGCATGGAATGAAATGGTTTATCTAAATCTGTCATCCTAATTTTATTTTATTTAATAATATTTGATCAAATGATAATTTTGTTCACCTTCCAAAGTCTTCTCTTCACGGTCATCCGTCATACAAAAGACTCTCAATCGGGATTCCGTGGACTCAATTCTCTTGGAAAAGATTACGAATCTAAATCCAAACAAAAACCATTTTCCTTTACATTAGATACATATTTTAGCTCAGAAAGCTCATCAAAAACTTTACAATACGAACTATGAAGATAAATCATTAAAAGAACCATAGATTTCTGATTGTAATCGGTTACTGTCTGTTTAGGCAAATACATTTAGCAAGGTTAATCCCAACATTGTACTATTAGCTGTTTGTAACGAGACATATTGTAGGAATTTTCAGCAAAATAACAACTCTTAAGTAGGTAGGTGGTAATCCCTCCTAATCGTCTTAGACTTAGAGAGGACATGGGAGTTGAATAAATAGGTCAAAAATAAATACTTTTGCTCTACAACTAGACAGTAGCAGACCTCTGGTCCCATGTAGAAGAATATCGAGCTAGGAAAATAAGGATTGAGACTCACTTGGCCATGAAGGGAACATGTATGGCCTCCCTGTAAAGGTCGGTCGCCATGCGGGTAACATCGTGACTTGCATGACGACAGTCCACAAGCCAAAATCGGGCTGATACGGTCGTCGTAAACGAGACACAGTCATTAACAAAGGTCAGAGGGGTTGACCCAGTCACATCTTCCCATTGGGCTCGCGTCGTTCCTCCTAAATCATTACGGATTTTCGGAGATAAAAAAACCAACACGGATTGAATAAATACATTAGAATATACTGTATCATTTTTTAAAACTAAACATGTTAGTAAGTCTCAAGGGAAGAATTTATTACTGATATTGATTTCTACCACACAGTTACAATACAAACCTATTTACGTGGGACAGATAGTGTATGAAAACGTCTACGCTTATTAATGTACAAGTCTGTTTTATCAGAAAAAGCTTGATACTTTTTTTCTAGGACTGCATCGCATGCGACTTTCTCATAAGTTTAGCTGTTATCTACATTTACTATTCTACATTAATCTAGATCCACTCGACGTTTGTAAAAATTGGATCAATCATTCCAAAAGTATTTTGTTTTCATTCAAAACATTCATATTTGCAAGCACACATTGACAAATTACAATACTTTAAATTAAATTACTACTTAATGTCAGTTATGTTTCAGTCTATAAGAAACACCAGATATTTTCCCATTTCTTAAATTCCTAGCCGAAGTTTTATGCATTTTGTTAATCAGTTAAGGTTTTTGTATTATCCTATTTTATTTAAAGCATTACTCAAATGCGTTAGAAACCTATTCATACAAGCTTTCTTCCACTTTTTGGGATTATTTTACCCATGTTTTCACCTACGACAAAAATTATTAACTGACTGTGAGGTCAAAAAAGCTATAAATCTAACAAGTCCCAACTGTAACTTTTCTTACAGACTGACACACATACTACTACCTGTGTCTTTCTTTCTAAGGTAAGGGTCTACTGGTTAGTTGCTAGTGGTCTATTGACATTATGCACTAACAGTGGTGAACGAAGGGTCCTCTACTGCACTGTGGTATAAAAAGCACTAAGATAATAATTTACAACCACTCAGATGTGAAGTTATAAAAGCAAACTAAACCCAACAAAAAGAGAAAGTGCAAAGAACTCATAAAATAAAATTAGGGTAGTATATTTAAATTAATAAATATAAATATTCTTTTCTTTCAGTAGTTCTTATGACCAAACCCATCCATATTATCTCAGGCTTACTGCAGTGCAGCGTGTATTTCTATAGGTTTACAGATTTCTCAAAAACGTATCCAAAAACTTATTATTTTTTCCCTATAAAAGACGATTCCCGTAAAAGTTTCCATATGTAAAAGTTATGATTGTGAAAGTTAAATTATGTAAGGTTATTCAAGATTTAAGTATTTATTTTTAATTCAAATTCAAAAGTTGATATGAACACAAAATTAAATGGAAAGTTTGAATATAGTAATTCTTCTAAAAGTGTTTCTAAATGGTAACGGATATCTTAGCGTTTTCTCAATTAATTTTATCTTAATCCTCCAGGAAGTACGTGCACGGTACGGTTGTCCCTTAAAATATTTGACAGCACAGAATATGGCTTTTTTATTTTTGTAAAAAATCCGAAAAGAAATTTAAAAGGATTATATAAGAAAACTAGATAAAATTAGGCATGAAGGGAAAGTGCAAGGAGAAAGTATTACTAACTCAGTAAAGGGAGTTAAAAAATTAATATAAAAAGAGAGCAGAAAGTTATTAATAGAGAAGAAGAGTCGGTGGATGAATTACTCATGAAACTTTAACATTCCTTCCTAAATATGTATCTAAAGGTTGGATGGATTTAAATATTAACAAGGTTATTGATAGGCAGGTAGAAAAAGAGAAAGGTAATTAGTTAAAAGGGATGTGTTTACCTTTGAGAGATCTTTTCCGAAACACGCCTGCACTCAGTAAGCCCAAACAAAAGTAAAGAATTAGAGGTGAAAAAATTAAAAAAGTTTAAAGAGTTAATTCTCACTTATTTCTCTTTCAAACCAATTGAAAAACAAAAAATTACAGTTTGCATCAACAACGACATATTCCATAGCTTATTATACCTAAGAATGATCCCATCGGGTGTTAACCTTCCAACCAGCCCTTCTTTCTACCCTTTTAGTCGACTTTTTTTGAAGGACCTACTGGATTTCCGGTTTTAATTTCACCTTCTATCTACTAAGCCAACCGATATAATCCTTTCCATGTTCAAAATTACCAAAACCGGAGGTACGGTACTGTAATCTTGGTCTCGCTCAAGTGAAAGTCGTCGAAAAATACAAGGTTAGTTTTATATTTACGATAACGAGATAGGACCACCATCAAAAGCGCAATGAGAAAGCAGAAGAGACAGATTTACAGAATCACACAGAAACTTCACTAAATAATACTTGTTAAAATGGATGTATAATAATGGATACTTTCCTTAAATATTATCTGATCTTCTGATAAGATGAAACTGACCAGTTTGAAGTATTATAATGGCGTATATTAGCGATATTTAATCTCATTATTACTTTTTTAACCATCCAACTGTACGACTTACGTCTACGGATTTGATTGTCTTGAAAAGAAAGTCTACTCATTCAATCAAACCATTTCCAGACCTGTGTTTATTAAACTCAACTACGTATTAATATACTATTACTGATAATACCATTTAAAATAAGATAAGATGCGAGGAATAAAAATCCAAACTATATATAGGTCCGACTATGGACTTTCTCTGCGAACAATACCAATCAACTTATTTACTACTCTATTATATTACTATAATTTACTACTAGGTCAATGTCAACACATTACCAACTACAAACGACTAGTAAATTACTTACAATGTAAAAAAAACTGGCTTTGTTAAAAAAGTTCATAAAAATAGTCTCACCTGTGATAGAACACAATAGTCTTAGGGAGGAATTAGGATCCTGACTCTTGGGCACGGGGATCGTCAGCGTGATGGGTTTGTGGAACTTTCTCCGTCGGGGCTCTACCGTCACAATGGGTGAGACTGAGACACGACTTCCGGCTACTTTGTTTACCAAATCCGCATGAATGGGTTGAGCCTAAAGGTAAAAAGTCCGGGGGAATGGACGAGATCAGAAATAAAGATAGTCGAGAGAAAGATTTCGAAGGATGCCAATGTGTATGATTGGGGGTTTTTGGTGGTCATCGGTTATATGTCATGTGCATATTGCGGAAGTTGATCAATCCGGCCATACGATCAATGCATCAATCAACCAGGAACAAAACATAAAATAAAACAAACAAAACAATACATTACTTTTACAAATAAATTATAAAAATCAATAAATTTTTGAACAAATGTCAATAATAGAAAAATAAAACCAAGAAGAAAACTCAATACATAACGTGAGTGAAAGTATAAAAATGCCAGAATGCCAGCGTTCGTAGAGTACTACTGCTACTTCACCCAACTCTAACGAATATATGCCGCCCTTGTTTCTCAACAACATATTAAATATTTGATTTCCCAAGGTGCGGCTTATACTTGAGGTAGTAGGGTACAATAGTATTAAATTATTTACAACCGTGTTTTGACAGTCGTCTGTTTCAATTCCCTTCAAACACGCAAGATGCACAAGTAAACATTGTAATAGTAATTTTGTGAGAAGCAGTGGAAAGCTGGCTCAGTAGCGCTTGAAATGAGTAGTAAATTTTTAATGAAAGCAAGGAGACCCCGACAAACTCAAGACTAGAAGACTAGAAAAACGTAGTAGTTGTTGTAGCATTAGTTGTAGATAAAGTAAAAGTAAAGATGAAAAAAGAAACGATAATATAAAAAAGTGTAAGAAATGTTTGAGAAAAGTCCTCCGGAAGAATACTTTGAGGGAGTCAGCCCAATTTAAACATTCAACAAGTCATTTTTTGGTTCCTTTTCGAAATTTTAGTAGATATAAATAAATTTTTGTAAAAAAGGACGGGACCTTCTTGTTCATTTATCTTTAAGGAAAAAGGTTTTTATAGACAGTTTCTACGGAATACCAGTTGATAAATAGTAAGTAGTAAAAGTAGTAGTAATAGTAGCTAGAAAGTGAGAGTAAAAATCAGCAAGTCAGAGTAAAAATTCTGAGTGAATCAAAACTACAGGATTTTCCCCCATCAATCCACTGCTCTCGGCAATCAATTACTTTTTCACTGTTACTTTTCCCTCATTTGCCAGTAAAGTTAATTCAATCAATCAAACGGATGGAGTTGACTGTTAGATTAGTTCAGTTTAATGTTTTATTTCATGTCTTTATTGGGCGGAATCCCGTAAATCCTTTGGTATTAAAGGACCCGGAAGTCATTCCTCAACACATTTAAATTATATTTACACACGTAAAGTATACAAATGCACAACCATCAATCAAGAGACTAGAATTCATGTTTTCTTTCGAAATCAGTTAACTTTTTAGCCAACCCGGAAAAGTTTGCACGCAAAATTTCACACAATATAAGTCATTGGAGGAAGATACATAAAGTATTAATATATTTTAGGATTTAAATGTAATAAAAGGTGCATAGCATTAAATACAGGGCTTTTAGCTGCTGGTGTGTTTGTTTCCTGCGTTTGGAGTTTAGATTATAGGAGAAAATACTAAGGTTTTGGTAGGAAAAGTTAAGTATGCTATAGGATTTCTGGTGTCAGGATTTGGATTTCGGGTTTCAGGAACAAATACTGAGAAGGTTTCTGTGGGTTTTTCTGCAAAGCTATAAGTAATTTCTAGACTAGAACAAAATGTTTACTCTTTTTTAGACTTCCTGTCTTCTAAAGATCTAGGGCATGTAATTTTTAAAGATGACATTTATATTTTTTTATTATCGTATGTCTTTTCCTATCGATTCCTCGCATAGTGACTAGCCTACAATACTACTAACTCCAAATCTCTAACCTAGCTGCATAGACTGACCACAACAGTGGAATAAATAAATATTTGAAATATAATAGGATGCCGAAGATCTAATCTAATAAAATCTCTACATTCTACGTCTAATGTGGAACGTACTACACTGTTGACTGTTAATGCATTTTTCTTCTGCACAGCAAAAAGATAGATTTGATTTCTCCGCAAATTAACCTTACTCTTTCAAGTAACTTTACTTTTTTAAATCTGACGGAGCTAAATATTTGTGTACTCTTTAGGCTGAAGTTCAGGTAGAGTTTAATTAGGTTTCTCTATTACTTTTATTTTAATAGCTCATCAGTTTTCAATTATTCCGGTTTTTAGTATTAGTTTGTATCTTTGACAAGGCAAACTTTTTTCGAGACCCACGTCTATTTTTTTTACAGGTTAGTAGGAATATCTTTGGAGATATTTTGCTTTTGTGGAACTTTCTACAACTTTTAGGTTTACTTTTAGGAAATTATAGTTTTACATAAAACCCACACTGCACTGGGTACACACCATTGTCGTTGAGAACGGAATGGAACTGAAACGTGAGTAATTAGCGTAATTTCTCGACAGCAGGCCGCCCGCGTTAATTAAGCCGCATGCTATCCTATACATTTTAACTAGGGGGATCTTTCCCATATTAAATATGCTTCTAAACATCATTTTTTCATACATACGCCGTGGCCAATTGTCAAGGAATTACGGTATCATTTATGAGATGTAGCGGAAACCCTAATTCTTAGCAGAATAATACTGATTACTTCCTAGAAACTTGATAAGGATTAATTTAAATTTAACACGAAACAATTGTATCCTACTGATTAACTATCGTCGCTAAATACCGCTAAACTGAGTTACTTTGGTTGTCACAACCGAAAGTTGTCAGTACATGTTGAGATCAGAGAGCTGATTTGGAGTTGATTGAGATCAAAATCCCGTCCTTTACTTACTATGAAGAGAAATAGTTAACTATGCATCTTTTAATATTTTAGACTAATAAATTATGTTGCGAGATTCATATACCAAATTAAAATAAATACTCTTCCTAATGGTGTTTTCTAAGCTTTTTAAAAATGTTTTTCTTTGACCAAAAGCGTAGAAAGGTGCAGCTTGATATGCCAAATGTAAATGAATTCTGAGTAATTTTTATTTCTACTATTAACCTAAAATTGAGAGTGAGACATGGTCATTCCCGTGAGATGAAGCAGTCTACAGTTATCGCCGATGTTCTTCTACAGTCAGTACTTTTAGAATGTAATGAGTATACGTTTAGGAATTGAGTAATCAAGGATGGAATGAAGGTTTCTACGGCTAGTTGGGCTAGGTTAGGAAGTACAAGGCTAATCCTGAATCTACTAACTACTGGTTTAAATGGAATAACAATCTTTAGGCGATTGTAGGATTAGTTCTTGGTCAAAAATACTTTCGGAACGGGTGAGATTCTGGTTGTTTAATGAATCTAAATGGTGTAAACAATATTCTTGACTTTGGCAGATGGCCATAATTGCGTCATTTCGTTTGGATAAGTTTACCAAATCAATGCAAAGCGCTTCTTCTTGGGGATATTATTGACAATAATCTTTTTGGTAGGGCCAGACTTCGATGGCAGGAACTTGCTTACCTGAAGTCCCACTTTGATCCGTTTAGTAAGGGCCCCTTGAGGGAACACTGCTTGAACCTGGGGAACGACGGTCGAAGAGACCATTCCTCCTTCAGGTCCTACAGCATGTACCTCCTGACGAATCCTTGAAACTAGGGCAAAGTACTGGGGAAAGTCGGTAGTCAGGATTCGAGTTATGCGGTTCGTCTTTAGGTCTTCTAGCTGCTTTAAATCTGTTGACAAAAAGTGGGTATTTTACTAATAGAAACTATGGACAAATTAACAAAATTCGAAACTTTTAATGTCGAAGGCCAGAACCTTAATATTTCAAGTTATTTTAAATATCAAATAATATAGATGTTCCAAATAGCCAATAGCCAATTAATATATGCATCCTATCCTAGCCATACTCAAAGTTAATAAAGCTACTGTCAGTGTCACACTTTATTTTTTCAGAAACATTAAATTTCCCTGATGAACCATTAAAAAATCATAAATTTCAAGTTAAATAAAAATGTGGAAACCATTATTTGGTTGCAAGGATTTGGGCACATATGAAAACTAACCTTGGAACGAACAGAGAGTGAAAGTAAATGAAGGAAATAACCACTTAAAAGCTGACTTTCCGAATTAATTAGGAAGGACTAAAGGTGTTAATTAACTAAAGCAATTAGCTTACCATTAGCATCGAAACTCTCATTGAGAACATCCTGCACGGCTTCCTCTGTAGCATCTAAATTATGCTCTCTCCAAGTTTCTCCGTTGTCGGATCTCAAAATGACGATTTCTCTCTCATGTCCCCTGAGGGAAGCAAAATGGGGTACTTCTAGGATAACAGGTCCAAGGAACTTGGCTCCTGCGGGTCCTAACTCCAAAATTCTTGAGGCTAGAGCCTCCCCTTCCATAAGTGGGGGTGGGTGAACTAGTCGATCTTTCTTGAGATATCTGCAAGTAATTCGCATAGGACTTGCGGCCTTCCTTGGGGGAATTATTACCCGGACTCCTGAATGTCTACAACCGCGCATCGCTCCGCCTCGAGCGTCCACCATGAAACTCACCAGGAAACTGGAAGGATTGGGTTTTAAAAATTGGGATTAATTTTAGTTTGGAAACTATTTCTAGAAGTTCCGATAGAGTTTAAATGTTTAAAGATATTTAAAGTGTGTATAGTTTTAAGTGAAGCTTTTGTACGGATTTATAGCTTAGATGTTACTTGTACGAAGCTTTAAAAGGTGTTAATATACATTTAAGGATTATTTAAGCCAGGCTGGATGTTTACATGCTTAATTGTACGGCTTTTACAAGTATTTCAATGATTTCTTCTTGCCAAAATTGCACATGAAAAAGTACCAAGTACTATTAGAAAATTAAATAATTAATTAACCAGAAAATCATCGAAAAACTGTAGTTCATAGCCTTCAATTATCATTATTGTTAAAGCGGTTCCTCAGCCTTTTACACTATTTTCCAAGTAGAGTTTTCAACTAGCCAATTTACCTCTGCTAAGTTCAATCTTTAATAACCATTCAATCTGTTAATCTACAAAACATTAATCCACACAAATATTAATAAGCATACCAAACCATTATTTCTACTTCATACCAACAAACTAGCAATCAACCTGCAACCTACTACTACAACTAGCAGTGATTGTATTGTAAGTTTACTGTATTGTGTATCTTTTTCTACACTACTAAATGATTGTTGTAACAAGTACAGGATTTATTTATTTAGTACTAGGGCTTACTTTCTCCAATGAAGTTTCCTACAATCGGACATGCAACGCCGACATGTTAGTTTGTTTTAAAAGGGAAAAATAGAACGACACTTGGATTAGATTGGTCATAATAATTAATCATCATTTCCATCATTTTTTTTTCAATTATCAAGTCATAAAATGATACATGGACACTTAAAAGGGTAAAACAAAATCCATAGGATAAACAAACTGAAATAAAAACTCAACCAAACCAAGGGAAAAAATAAACTTTCCATACAGTTAAAGTTTCTCGGGAGGCTTTTTCAGTTAGTTGCACGGCAAAATTTAGTATTAGTTTTGTAGGAAAATGTTTTAGGAGATCAGATCTTCGTAGAGAAAAATGCTGTCACTCAAAATGTAAGAGGAGTGACAGGGTTATTTTGAAAATTAATTATTGAATGATCTTCCAGGAAAAAGTTACTGAAAAACGAAACATTTTGAAAGTTATGGATGACAATTCCGAAGTTTTAATTTTTAATATAGGGAAAGGTAAGTTTAGTAGTAGTTTTTTTTTTGTAAAATTGATGAATAGGTAAACACCTGTCACGACACATTCCCAGGGTAGAAGTTGAACCTCGGCTGACGCTGAAGTTAAGGCTGTATCTCGTGTCTGGGCTTGTGGTTAGGGATTTTAGGGAAACTGCGCTCGGAGTTCTTTAATCGAGATAATAATTTGGAAAGAACAAGGGCAAACGGTGAGATAAATCAAATCAAATCATAAATTCAAACCATAATAAAAACTTTTTTCTTTCGGGATTCTTTATAACAACCTTCCATGTGTGTGTCCTCAACTTTGGTATATTTTTCTAACTTTAACTGTCAACTTAAACGTGTAACATAATGGACGGAACAAAACACAAAAGTAACACAAAATATACAGGAAAAAAGTACCCCGACTTGGACAAAAATTAGTCATGCTGTAGACTTGGAAATGTAGAGTAATTCGAAACCTTACCCAATTTGAACTGGCGATCTAGAAATGTCAACGTTATCGGCGGCGAGCTGGTTGTATTTTTGAGATACGATGTTCTCATCTCCTTGCAAGTCTGGAAGAAGTTTTTCAAGCAAAACATGTCAGTTTTATTGTCAACTTTTGGGGGAAAATATACTTTATAATTGTAAAACTCTTAAGGTAAGACTCCTACATCCAGAATCCCGATGGTGTTGCTCATCCCTTGTAACGTCAATGGGTAGGGAGTCATCGCCCAAGGATTTCATATCGTCAACGGTCAAGTAGCGATAAGCCTCGTTACCTGCATCCTCTGCCCCTTCGTCTTCCGAATCGGAGGCAAGGTTCTCATTCATGGTTTCTGGAGCAAGAACCTTATAACGCTCCTCTGTTGTTGTAATTGTGGTTGTAGTTGTTGTGATCGTTGTAGTTACGATCTTTAGGGTTTCCACTACAGAAACATAGCCTAGTTTCTCTGCTATGGCTAGGGGGTTTTGTCCAGCCTAGAATTTTATTCACGGATAATTAAAAAAGCCATTCAACCCTTGAGGTTCTAACTTAGTGAACATGAGTTTAAGCTCTTGCCCATCACTTTTTCATCAATTAACTTGCCTACTTGAGTTAAATTAACTCCTACCTTATTAACTGCATCAGGGTCTGCCTTTTTCTCAAGTAACAAAGTAATAATGAGAGTTTGTCCTTGCTGAGCTGCATGATGTAGGGGTGTGTTTCCAGCCTCCGTGGTTAGATGAACATTAGCCCCATTCTGCAAAAGATAGCGGACCATCCCCGCTTGTCCAAAATGGGACGCTACATGAAGGGGAGAATACCCTGACTGAGTTTGACTGTCTATTTCTGCATTTCCACTGGAAACTAACACATTCGCTGATGGAACGTGGTCATTCTGAGCTGCAAGGTGGAGCGGTCTTAGGAGATTCTATGTAGGAAAGCAAAAAATACCCCAAAACGTGAAAAATATCTGTCTCCTTTAGCGTTAAATTTTTCTTAGTTGAGGAATTTTATTCACAAATATTGTGACAACGTTTTTTGCATCTTTATTTAGCAGAACTGTTGCAAAAAAAGTTGTAACAATAGCTAATGTAGCCTATGAATGTTTTTAGTTAAAACTTACTTTAGCTCCAGCGTTAGCATCAGCTCCATGACTAATAAGAAGGGCAACCATGTCTGTGTGACCTAGAATTTCGAATCATGAATCATGATAAGTTTAAATTTAGCATGTAAATGCAATTTAGTAAAAGGGTTAAGTACTATTAACGTACATCAATTAGAAAACCCTGCATATCTACTATTTATTGTCATATACCTTGATCAGCCGCAAGATGAACGGGCGTATAGCCCTGTCGAGATTGACCATTGACATCGGCCCCGTATTCCAATAATGCTGTGGCAATGTCAATCTGATTTTGCTTAGCTGTTCAAAAATAAAATAAAATTGAATTAAACCCTTTGCTCATTTTAGTTCCTTAATTACTCTGTGAATGAGCATAATTAACCCTTAAGTAAGTGCAGTAATTAATTACTGTTTTTACGGGTGAGTTTGAATGCAAGTGGAAGAATAAACTTGGTAGTAAAACTCACCGGCGATGTGAAGAGGGCTGTAATTATTCTTAGCTAAACATTTAGGGTCAGCCTCGCTATTCAGAAGGAGCAGGGCTACCTCATTGTTCTTGTGGTGGCAACTTGTATGCAGAGGCGTCAATTGGTTCTGGAATTATAGTAATTATTTACAGTAATTATTATAATTAAACATTTTGATCCCGTTTACATTATCTAGAGATAGATAGCTAGATAAAAGTTTTACAATGGAAAAGGTAGCAATCAATGTGGATACGAAGGATAGAAGTTAATTACTAGTTACTCCGTTCATGTTTAGTTACAAGGTGGGAATTGCTTTGCGTGCGCTTTAAAAAGTATTATGCATCTTAATCAGTATCTTGTTATTGCATGGAAAACATACCTAACCAAAGAATAATTCAATCCGAATTTTAAGAGAATACTTTATGGGATTTTATATTCTTATTTTGCATAAAATATTTCCAATTAAATCATTAATTTCTAGTGGTTTTAGGGTTTTTACAATGTACTCAGGAACCATGTAAAGCGTAGCTTATGCAACTCAACTGAAATATATTTTACACACCAACGGACCTCATTCCTGTTGATTTTGCTACACGCTGGCTTTTAAGATAAGTATAAAAATTAGTGCTTTAAAATTACACACCTTTCCTTCCGCATTCACAGGGGCTCCTCGACTTATCAGGAGATTCGCAACCTGAAAATCATACAGAATGTAAACTTGATAATGCTCGTTAAACGCCTTAAATTATAAAAATCAAATGCTCATTTAATTGATATTGATACATTAGATTTGAGAAACGCTGGCTGATAAACTAAACCGAATGGTGTACCTTGGTATTTCCAGTATTATACTTTCCAGCAAGATGAAGGGGTGTCCAACCTCTGGACGTTCGGGCAGCCACATCAGCCCCCTTGTCCAGTAGGATTGAAGCCACCTTAAAAGCAACATCAAAGTAAACATTTCATTTCCAGAAAAAAAGTATTTACTAAGGGGTAATTTTTAATCGACCATTGAAGGCTTTTATTTGTCAAGCTTGTCTGTACCAAAAGACCATAAAGACAAAAATAAATAGGAATAATAATAATAATTTATTTAAAAAATATAGCAAGCATTAGTAAGATGCTCTTTATGTTTTTTCAGTCACTGACATTCCTTATAAACGGGTCCCCAGTAGAGTAAGAATATTAAAATGTCAAAATTAAAATTAGAAGAAGAACTCGCATCTCATAATTGCTTAGGACAGTGTTAAAATAATAGCACCCTTTGAATATTCATGAATCCATTTAAATTCTATTCACAATCTATTGCAATAAATCTTTGCAGAAAGTAGGGTACAAGTAGTAGTAACTCTTCGTATTAAATAAAGCTATTCGTACTAGCTCCAAGTGATAAACCCTATTCCTTTTATTATGCAGAAAAGAAATTTCTACACCAAGGTCTAAAATATAACTCTTAGTGAGAAAGGGATTAATAATTTACGACGTGAGATGTCCAACCATAACTGGAAAATACATCTATGCAAAAACCTCTTGGTAGGATATACTACATAAATATAAAGTCAGAAATGTAGAGAATTCTGGGTCTAAATCGAATTCCAATAATTACCAAGCCCCATAAATAAAAACTGTCAAAATGCCTACTCCAATTCTACAGAACGAATATCATCAATACATTACTGTTTGTATTAGTAGTTTCCCTTGCAATACTCCGGTTCATTTAACATTAAGTTAAAGCCGATTTCAACCGCAGATGTGCCCAAACCCACTTGGTCTGTTAAAGCCATTTCCGTTTCGTACTTATTATAAATCTTCCAAGCATAAGCATCCCTATCATCTGTTTCCGGTCTCTAAATCTTGCCTTGACTTTTGACACTTTTCCCCAAGCAATTTACAAACTGAACGTTACAAAAGTAACAAAGACAACGTTGGAAACGCAGTTAAGTAAAAGTTTTAAAGCTCCGTTAAAGTTAGCCCAGCTTGTGGTGAGCTCTTTTGGCAAATTCGATGCAATTCTCAATTCAATCTTATCGTTTCTCTCTGAAGATGATAGATCTCTAAGCGAAATAAAAACTTTGTCCGTAGCTCTTAGCGAACGTATCAAATTTCTGATTAAATCGTAGAAGTATGAATCTTCTTAGGATGCATAACTTTTGCTGGTGAATCTTGCATGCAAAATGTTTATGCGTTTTGAAATTTCATAGACATGAATTAGCATTTGTAATGAGAGAAAAGCCAGTAATACGTATAGGATTGCTCTTTTAAAATCTGGGATAGTTTCATGTAGTTTTCTGGGTAAAGTCTTTAGGCTTTAACCCACATTTCCCATGAGAAAGGCCAACCATTATAAGTAGTTTTTGGATAACGGCCAAAAACCACAAAGAACGGCTTTCAGTAGAGATCTAGACAATTTGCCAAAAGGAAGATTTGCAGATTTACCAGCAAAAGAAAGATGTAGAGATTACTTTACAGCCACTACTACTACTACAACTTATAACAATAGGCAGAGGAAAAATAAATGAATAAGCGAAACATAAAACACGAAGATTTCCTTGGACAAAGAAACTTTTACTTTATTTACCAAGCGACTTAAAAGAACATTCAAGTATCAGCCAAGATTTTCATAAAGCGTGGAATAGAATTTAGCATAGCATACGTATACGTAACTTATTGTCATAAAGTTTCCTTTAGATTTAGATAAGCAAATTTCAAGTTCTAGAGAGAAACGAGGATTGATCGGTAGGATTGGATCGATAGTAAATTCACAAATAATAAATATACTCATCAGCCAAACTACTAAATGATGGATTAGGATACGGTGAAGCAAAAATCACCACCACTTTTTTTTGTCACATTTTGAACTTTATCAAAAGTATATTACTTCCAGTTTGACTTATCCGACGAAGGAGTCTGCTTTTTTAGACTGGGAGATATTTTTAAGCAGTCTCGGACATGGGGAAATATATTGTTCTTTTTTGCTAACTCTTATTTTGGATTAAAATCTGAAAATTTTGGTTTTAAAAATCGTCCTGCATTTGTTCGGATTCTTATTTCAGTACATCCCCCACCTCCTTTTTAGCAGCTAGCCTCTCAAGCACATAATTAATAATGAGGGAATCACTAATCTTTCTCTTGAGAAAGTCAACTACCTCCTCCTGTCCCGCTTTAGCTGCTACATGAAGCGCCGTGTACATCTCCTTCGTGGCGGAATCAACCTCTGCTCCGTGTTGCAATAAAAGCATCACCAAATCCGCATTTCCCAATCGACTAGCTATGTGAAGTGGACTCTGTCCTTCCTGCAAAATAATACGTGGTAAAAAGGCCATTAAAATAGTTTAAACATTTTATCATCCTGCTTCCGTAACCTAATCCCCTTTTGAGATTTTATATGTTAAAGGAAAAACTGTCTAGGTTTAGGTCACCTTTATCACCAAATATTTTAATCTTTAAGGGAAAGTAAAATTAAATGTACAATTTAGATCCGATTTTTCTGATTTGGAATTCAAGTGAAAGTCTCACTTAGTTATACTTATTTTGAGGCTAAAAAACCTGAAATTTCCTAAGACTGCTATTAAAAAGGGGCTGCTAATGATGACCAGAGTGAGGCTATAATTCAGACATCTCTCCAGGCATCTTATTAATTACTAGGAAATTAAAGCAACTAGATTTCCTAAATACCTTAGCAGCTGCATCGACATTAGCCCCATTTCTGAGTAAAATCCTGACAATATCTGTCTGATTAGCTCGAGCCGCAAGATGCAAGGGGGTCTCCCCCCTTACAGTCGTTGCATCAGGTTTGGCTCCATTTTGCAGAAGGAAGATTGCAATGTTCATCGAGCCCATGAAACTGGCTACGTGAAGCGGTGTAAGTCCGGATTCCGTTGCTGCTTCAATATGAGCCCCATTCTTTAGCAGGAGTTCGACCACCTTTATCCGGTTCTTTTTGCAGGCAATGTGTAACGGGGTGAACCCGTTTAGAGCTCGGGCATTGGGATCTGCCTTACGGTCCAGGAGTAGCTTCGCTATCCTTACGTGTCTGTAATTTAGCATGGAGGAAAATAGCCATTAGGAATATTTAGTAGGAAGCAGTAAATTCAATTGGACTGTCTGTATGTGTGGTTTATTCCAAGTGCAAGGTCACCCAGTTAATTAGTTGATTAATGTATTTCCTATTTTACGTCCCTGGGGCTTTATTACTTTGAAGGAAAAATGAGGAATTCTAGGACACATTTAAACTTTTAACCTGGAAGAGTAGGGGGAATTTTACCGGACGGAGGGGGGATTATTATTAAAAGGGGAGAAATAAAGATGCAATGGGTTTTTTTTACAGGTTTTAAAGAATTGTATGAAGCATGATCTCCACGATTGAATGCTTAATTCAGAGAATTGATTTTATTAGAGACTACTGTAGGTGTGAACTTGTTCACGAGGTATTATGAAAATGTTGGCATAATTTGCAATATTAGCACCATAAATAATTACCCCTCCCTCCCAACCTTAATTCCCCTACCAAGCCAAAATAATTCCCCACACGAAGAGTAAAAATAATACCCCAAACTTTAAACTAATTTCCCAATGGAATTAAAGTAAAAGTAATCTTATACTTTACGAAGTTTACTTTAATAATCTCATCGATTTAATCTGTATCATCCCTAAACCTTTTCTCTTTGCAATTTAATGTGATTTGAGTTGCTCTGCTGCAAGCCTTGCAGGCAACCTCATTACTCGATAACGTAGAGGATTGGATGACTTTTAGTAGCAACTTTGAGACAAACTTTTAACCAAGTTAAGCGTGGATTCATCATTGCATGCAGAGCCGTAAAAAAAAGTTATGAGAGAAATTGTGAGAAATGGCTAACCCGCAGTGTGCCGCAACATGAAGAGAAGTGAGATAGTCGACGGTAACATCATCCACAGGAGCTTTGTGGTACAGCAGGATTCGAGCTGCATCTACGTGGTCGCCCTAAAATCATATTTAATTCACTTCAAATGTCAACTCAATCTAACTTGCAAATTATTTACATGTCTGGATCAATTTAAGGTATTTCGTTAGAGTTAGAGTGGCTAGAAAATGATTAATTTTGCTTATTAATTATACACCCACCTGAGCACACATTGCCAATGGGACGATGCCATTCTGGAAGGTAGAAAATATATAGAAACATGAGATTTTTGTAAAGAGAACTTGATTAAAGTTTACATGTTTTAATTAGATTATTTCAAGATAAATAAAGCCCACCTTAGTTTTGGCACTTATAGGGGCTCCACGCTCTAGCAAAAGGTCTACGACGTTTTCATGGCCCGACCTGGAAAGAAAGTTGTTTGGGGTTTTACAAAAAAATAGGTTTTTGAGTTTGTGTAAATGAGGAAGGATTCTTATGAGAATTATCAGGTTTTATGGGCAGTTTGAAGCATGATTTTTTACTGGGATTAGAGTTTACCTCGCAGCACAATGAAGGGGCGTGAGACCGTCCCTAGTTTTAGCTTCGATACTGCCTGCACGGTCCAGTAGAACTGCACAGACTTGACCTTTACCCCATTTTGCGGCAACTAGGAGTACAGAATGTAGTTAGCGTCTCGTTAGATATTGACAATTAGCAAAATCTATCTCGCTTTCTAAAACTTTATACGCTTTTTTATACTTAATGAATTATTTAGTTCATGCTAAACTGACAGGAGTTAAAAATACATATAAAGTAAGATAACTTTTTGTTGTTCAGAATAAAAGCATTTCTTTCATGATAAAATGGATTAAAGAAGGTTCGTCAAACCCTTCATATTAAATCTGGGTCTTGTAAATAACTGAATATCCTAAAAGATTGACTTCCTAGTGAATAACCAACAGAAATTAAACAATTTTGACACGTACCATGTAAAGGGGTTATGTTATGCTTAGCCTGGAAGTTAACATCGGCCCCGCGGTCCAAGAGTAAAGTTGCCACTGCGAGATTACCATAATGAGCAGCTGCATTGTTGCACCAAACATAAAAAAACAGTTCCATTTATGCCTTGTATTATAAATCTCATGTAATTAGATAGCTAGCTATGCTATAGTTGTTGATAAATCAAGAGATTTTAATCAGTATTATCTACTCTAACCCCTAATCAACTCGGTAGTAATTATACCCTTTGTTAGTTACAATTAGAGGAACATTGATTTTTGATTCCTGATCAGAATCTAAATACTTCATGATTAGAGCTCAATTAATCCATCTCTCCATTTACTACCCTTCATTTCTTATCTTATTATTTGCAAAGTATGGCTAGAGGCATGACTGGTTCTAAAAAAAACCAGGATAGATTTTTTCTCAAAAATGACTTACTTTTGGGGTTATTTCTAATTCACAAGCTTCAAACTTCAACTTTATCTAACTGTTTTATATCTACCTCAATTCAATACCTGTAGTAAGCCTTGTTTTAAATAATTTAAAATAATGCATAAACTTTACAATTATAACCCCATGAAATTAGCTCATATCTCTCGTTGTCTTTGGTTTAACTGAAATACAATAAGGATGAGGGGATGCCTAGCTTATTATGGGTTTACTTACCTATATGAAGTGGAGTGAATTGTGATTTGGAAGTCACGTCGGGGTTGGCCGAGCTTTGGAGAAGCAGAGCGGCCGCTTTACAGTCATCTTTTTTAGCAGCGATGTGCAACGCTTCATAAATTAATTTAAAATAAATAAAACAGAGTCAGTCAAATGTTTTTTTAAATGCTCATCATCTCATCTCTGCTTATTTCTTCCCAAGCTGAACCCTCCGTTTATTTTATTACTCGGAGATAATCAATTCGTTCTAGTTTTGCTCAAGGAAGTTTAAAAAAAGTAAATAAATCTCCATGCATTTATAACTCTGCTTCACGCTATGTATGTGTAGTTACTGTGTGTGTCTAATTTTATTTCAGATTAAGACATAAAACATAATAATCTAAATTACTTTTCACCGAAAGGCTGAGCCTAACTTTGCATCCAATTTCAATGTAAAAGTCAGTAAATAATTGCCATAAGATATTATGTATTCTCACCTGGTAACCTGACTTTCCCTCGGACATCACTTTCCAGTAGAATTGCCACAACTTTATCGTGTCCCTGTTGCATCCTGTAATTATTTAGTCAAAAATAATAAATGATTAAGAAATTTTTAACTATCAGATTATAAGATCTTATCACAAAAAATAGGCAAACAGTAATTAGTTCCACTTGAGCTTTAAGTTTAAAACACTTACGCAACGGCCAAAGGGGTGAACATATCTTCAGTGGCGAGTGACTGATTAGCTCCATTTGCAAGGAGAAATTTAACAATCCCGTCGTGGTTTTCTTGACTGAAATAACCCAAATATGCCATTAAGATTAAAGTACATTTCAATATGTTTTGATGTTTAATTTAACATGCAAATGCTCTTGGTTGTAATTAGATTTAGTAAAGGTACATTTTTCATTTAAACAACTGTAGATGTTGTAGTTCTTTTTTTACGTAATGTGTGATAAGTTAGAAGATGAGTTCGAAGAAAGCATTACATTTTTGTAATAGAAAACAAACTTTCTCCACCAAATTAATTTTAAAGGATGTAATTAATGTAAACGATCTCAAGTTAAAATGTTCTTTTCTACCTACCATCCTATTTTATAATGTTACAAAAATATCCTTATATTTTGCTACGTTTTTATCCAGTTTATTTTTAAGTACAGCGATATATGCAATAATGTAGGGTGATCTCACCTGGCCATGTATAGCGGGGTGAATCCATTAGTAGACTGAAGATTGACGTTGGCCCCATGTTCAATTAGGATACGAACAACTTCCTCTTGACCGGCTGCAGTTTGAAACATTTAAAAGCACATATTACATATCAATGATTAAAAATACGGAATACATTTCCGATGCATTATTAATTATTTTAGGGAATTGAATGGAGTTTTTTTGCATTACAATTTTGCATTCAAACTGTCAATTGGAACAAGCAAAGCCTTCCTACAGCAGACTTTATGAGGAAGCAAAAGTGATGGTATATAGGAAATATTCTGAGAGAAATTATGATCTTTTTTAAAAGAGTTGCTTTCTAAAAAAAAAATAATAAAACTTACCCAAACTAGCTATGTGAATGGCAGCATTGCCTTTCTTAGTTGTGGCATTGACATTAGCTCCTCGTTCTAACAACTCCCGGACAACGTTGACGTGACCGTCTTTACCTAAATTAATTAAGGAGCATTACATTATTTATTTTGGTACATTTTATGGAGTTCATCTCCATTCATTCATCTATAAGTTACTTTAGAAAGGAAAGGGACAGTATGCCTCAAACTCTAGCTTTAAATAATGCTTTTGAATGGACCGAGATAAGGAATCCATTTACCTAGTAAAAATTTATAAGAAATAGAAATCATGCCATAGCATAGGTCTCGGGCATTTATATTTTGAGGACGACGAGAAAGTAACGATTTTTATTGTTGTAAACGGAAAAAGGTTGGTATAATTTATACAAGGTATATGTTGAAGAGGAGGTAGTTGTCGCTTGTGAGATGATACATTTCCGATATCCATAACTTACTTGCTAAATGGAGTGCATTGAGTCCATTTGCATTGCAGGTATTTATGTCCACTCCAGCTTTAAGGTATTCCAACACTTTCTCAAGGTTTCCGGCCCTAGCTGCCCGTAAAAGACCCGTCCCGGGTTCTGACTGCAAAGTTAAAATAAAAAGCGGATTAGTAAAATGTCATCGGTACAGTTTTTAATTGGCATCTCTGATCTTACTTTCCAGTGCAGTGTATCTACTTTAAATGTAGAAAAACGATAATTACACATGTAAGTATTTGGCTACAAAAAGCAAGCTAACAAATTCTTGCAAAACTTGAATTACCGTATTCCCTACACAATAATGTTAAAAAAGGCTTATGTTAAAAAAATGATATTCTGAAAGCGTTTTTAACATTGAAAGATACCCCTATATAACATGGGAAGGATAGCATGCGGCTTAATTAGCGAGTGCGGCCTATTGTCTCTGGAATACGGTACATTAATTGTACACAATTTCTTCAAAATCTACTTCACCATTTCCAAACCAAATCAACCCTGCCTTAAACGACTGCATGTATCAATAAATTCTGTACCCTTATTCTCTACTACTCAAAATCCTAAAGAGTAATTCACGTAAAACAAGAGCATATAGTAAAGCATATTTTCTTATTTTATTACTAAATCCTCCAGCCATAAAATAAATAATAATGAAGCCAAATCTTAGAATAAATCTCCTATATTCTTGTTAGCCGGAGACTGGAGATAGTCAAAAGTCACACAAATTTAATTTTTTGGCTCATGTACAACTGGGTAAAAGTCAGGGTTAGGGAAGTTCTTAAATTATATTGGGAGACTTATTCAGTTTTCAAAAGTAGAATGGAGAAAATATTAATTGGTGGTGGACATTTAGTTGTAAGAATTGGCTTATGCATTTCTAAACGAGCAAGCATTTTCTGGAATGATAAAATCCTACGTGGAAGATAACTCTCAAATTCAATATTTATCAATTAATATTTCTTCTTTTCACTATTTTTGTTCAATAAATTCGTCCTTGAATGTCAATTATTTATGATTTATGAAAACAAATTAAAGGTTGAAGAATCTGTTACATGAAATAGTGAGTCTTTCCAGGATTGCATTGAAAATGTAGACACTTTTTAAATAATAAAACAAATAAAAATTAACAAAGTAGAAAACTTGATAGTATGTCATTCATATGCTTTCTATTTTACTAAACGAAGGCAACCTTTCTCTTTGCCCTTATCGTGCATTTTACATTCATTAAATTAATTCCTCCTAAGCTTACTTTAGTCAGAGAAGGTCTAATTATAAAGTTCAGGATTCTACTCCGGCTGCTGTTGATTAATGTCATTATTTATTACTTGATAAAAAATGCAGAATAATTTATAAACCGGAGATAAAACCCGGGCCACTCGAGCTGTAATTAAATTGCAGAGAAGTTCATGCAGTTGACAGTCACAGATAGTAACCTTTTATGTAGTAGTAGTAGTATTGTTGGATTGCATTGAATTGCATGAAAATAAATCTAATCTACAATGCTGAGTAAGTGCGATAGAAAGTACACTGAGCTTTGTGCATATAAAAAGTAACAATGGAAGTGTGACTGTGACAATTGGAACAGCCTTCGCCCCTGTGTCCCACAGACAGCCAGTGCAGTGTACGAATGAGCTAAAATCTAACCCGCTTAGGACCCAAACCCAACCATAAGCCTCATTTACGTTAATTTTTGCCTCAATAAATTGATAGTACCTCGTTTAGCACTACCGCGCCCTTCTTTGCAACAATTTGTATTGAAGATGTAACCACTTATCTCAGTCACTAAACGCGTCTAGAAAACTAAACCTTTATTAATTCAAAAAATAACAGCTAAAGGACAGAAAAATGACGCGATGATGCCCAATCTACCAGCACTGCTTTCCCAGCATCCAAATCCTTAATTTTAATGAATCATATAAATACACAAAAGTGAGTACATGAATGATTTTGTACAATACTGAGAACCCCTTATAGATGCAATAATAACACATAAGAAAATAGGGATAGAGAGAAGAAGAGCATCCCGAAAAGTTACAAATCATCCTCCGGATCTGAAACTGCAATTTGTCTCTTCCTCCTTTGCATCTCTATTCGTATGGATGTAAAGATGATAATTTCCATCCAACTCATTCATCCTAAATCCCTGGAGTTACTACGTGACTATTCTCCACTATCCAAATGTTATTCTATTTTTTAAACATGGAATAATATACAGTCAGTACTGCACGGCACATACGCATACAACAAACGGAATAAAGGGTGACTTGTGCAAGGGCTGGGATTTTTTTTTCACACTTTTGCACATTCAGCATTTCCCATAAATCTATACATTTCTCCCTTGCCCAGTTCCCTAGTTAGTTTCCTGGTTTTTATTGCCTACTCTTTCAACCACTGCAACTCCCTCCAATCTGTTAGTATTCTTCCCTTGTATTCCCTAACTTTATCATCATGATCATCATCAAAGTCAGAGATTCAGAGCTCTATCATCATCATCATCATCATTCTCTGGTGTATTAAAATATCGATCAAGATCAGCAGCACGAGTTGGTTATAAATTAGTTTATTCCCTATTTCTTGCCATTTTCCCCTTTATCATCAGCTTTTACAGAGCTTTCCTTCCATCTTGGGAAGCAACTTTGCCAATTTCAATATTGAAGGGGGGGGGGCTATATTAATGGGAGTCGTTGTAACTAAATTGCAGCCTTGCGATATATTTTGCTACACTTTCTGGGAGCAAGGTTG
>JAQFZX010000457.1:0-58489 GCA_034682405.1 Hydroisotoma schaefferi | reverse complement strand
ATAGAATATCTACACCCCAGCAGAGAAATGTACAAGAGGCCAAGTTAGCTAAACTAAACTGAAAAAGAGTTTCGAGAAAGTGAAGAGATAAAACCTAGAAAATATTTAAGTAAGTATGTGATAGAGGATGACTATTATTAAGAAGTCGTGGCTAGGTTAGCATAGTTTAGATTGCTTGGTCGGATATCATGGCATCATTCATGGCACATTGGAAATATTGTGGTATGGTTGGTTTTTGTTACGAAAATCCTCTTGCCTGACGACGATCACATATTCAAACATTTATTCTATGACCAGAAGCAGCAAGACCGTGCCTTAGAAGAGGAGTGAGCGAGCTAAGCCAATCTCTTCAAAAATCATCTTAGTACATTTTAGACACTGCTTGTTGTGTTTTTACCAACTACTGCTTATCTACATATCGTCTTATCTCCAAGAACGAAAGTAGTATTGCATAAAGAAGGTAGGTAGGCTTTTAGACAGAAAAAAGGTCTGATTATCTTTTAGTAAGTTAGGCTAGATACGTTACGTTGTGTGGAAGGAATAAGACAAAGTTTACAAATGGAATGAGAGAGATGATGATCTAGATCTAGACGTTGGTTTAGCTGAAGCAATGATTTCCAGACATTTTAAAGTCCTTCTTGGAAGATATATTGTACAAACAACCAACTTGTACTTGGCATCTATTCTGTTTTCTTGACTTGACGAACTTCTTTCTGCTACAATTAACTTCTCTATACACTTCTCTCGCTCAGTGTTAAAAGGCTGCTTTGCTGCTGCTTTTACTTACTACTGAATCTTCCGAGTACTAAACTCTACTTTCTTTCTACCACACATTATTTCAACTAACAAAGCAAATCCAATGTCAGCCAGCAACACTGCATAATATACTTGCACACTAACTAAAACATCCTAGTCGGAAACTACAAACAGGCACTCATAATCTATTCAAATGTTAAATTCCACTCTTGCTAAACGCTAAACTTCGAGGTGTTCTTCCGACCGTGCGTTGGCTTTTCCGTTTTTTAAGAAAACGATTTTTTTTAAAACATCAGCTTTTCTTTCCTTGAAATCGCCTTAAATCACGAAGCAAGCCAACTTCAGAATACATTGGCTCCACGGCTTAAAGTCTTAATGCCATGAGATTGAAAAAGTTAATTGGTGCTTAACTCCTCTAGAGACAATCCGACTAATACAAACTCTCATCTCATGTGGAACTTTATCCCCTCCTTAGGAGACGCTCTCAATTTTTTTCTGAATTTTTTTCCTGCAGTTGAAATCAGCTCAATGTTAAGGTTAGATCGTAAAATCAAATGATCGACTGTCCTTCAAACTTCACATTTTAATGCAGTAGGAAAGGTTATTCTGGATTTTATTGTGATGTCGTGTCAGCATTGCGATCTGGTCTCTTAAATTTAATTTTACTACCACTTTTACCGATTATCATGGAAGAATTTCTTAATTGTGGAACATGAAATTTATAAAAAGCTTTTACTAGTCTGTTTGGGATTCTATCGAAGTCGTAAACCAATTTTCAATGATGATAAATGATTACTATGATTATGTAAGCCAGATTCATAGAAAGAATGATTAAGCTTTACGGAATCCAAGTTAAAGATACTTTAAATCGCAACTGAAATATTTTGGAAATATCGTACTAAAGACAGGAAAATTCCCACACCTACAATTTACTTAAAATCAATATAATATTTAGCCCGTGGTTGAAATAAATTCAAGCGTTTAACAATTTACATCACTCAGCCTGAAGTCGAGCGGTACTTTATTATACTAAGTTCTTGGGTAGTTTACTATTAAATCAAACAAACCATCTCTTACAATCTGCTAAACAGCATACTAATACAAGTACGTACATCAAAGAAAGGTCGTGCTCCCGATTCGATCCAAGGAACCAAGCGTTATGATTTTAATGAAGACTAACAGGCCAGGCCACCAGATGTAAATAGCCATGTTTATACATATCTCAGAGAAGCATGATTGTCAGAAATTAGTTTGATAAGGACGCAGTGCCCCCAACCATGAAGATGTAATGAGAATTAAATTAGCAAATAAATACGAAAAACACGATTGGCAATAGTTGAGGAGACAGATTGAGATTTAGGATCGTCCCGTTTGCGGAATTCGTAATGAGAGAGCTGAATGCATACGAGAGTGGAACCTGACACCACTAACTAACTAACTAACATTTACTAACCAACCAAGTACAAGAAGATAACCATATTGCACCATTAGTCGAGAACCATCTGAAAATAGTTTAAACAGAGTAGAAATTGACCCCAGAACGATCTCCACTGTCAAACCCACTTAACAAATGTGACCAACTGGTGGCAACTACCATTTCTTTCCTTCTTTCTGGCTTATAACTGTGCCGGGGAGTCACTCAACCAAACAAAATCCGAAAGGAAAAAAGCTCTTTCCATCCTATAATAACTATTTCCTTTTTGTTTCCTACTTTACAAAATGTCTCGGCATACATTAGCCAAAGGAATAGTAGCAACCGTTGCGAAAACAACAAATGACGACGACGATGTTTCCAAGTGACAAAGAAGTGGGAACGCTCCCAACTTTTTACTCTCACTGCAAACCTTGAATGAGTTTTTATATAAAGCTAAAGATTACACTAGAAAATGTAGAAAAAACTTATTTTTTCCATTAAATGCCTGAGCAATTTTTTATCAAGTTTTTGTAACTACCTGAATGATTTTTATAAATTATTGGTGATTTAAAATATGACAGAGATAGAGAGGAAAATCAAAAAACGTCTACCTACCTTTTCGTCAGTCTTGTCCTCTGGTTTCTGAAATGCAAAAACAGAACAGTTCGGAGTTAGTAAAATATAAATATCTGTTAAGCTTAGCACACGACATTTCCTCATTAACCGTTGTAAATCATACAGTACGGTAAATAAAAGTTTAAAGCGAGAACGGAAATAAATAAAATCATGGTTGATAATAAAATTAAAGTAAGGATAAATTATAAATAATGGTTGCGAGTCAAGTTTTTCTGTAGTGCAGAAGAATGAGTACAAAAAGTAAGATAAACAATATTTTAATGATTGTGTGCATAGTTCTTGTTCTTGGTATAGGATGTGAATGTCAGAGTGATTGCTCTACATTCGAAACGTCAGCTCGTTCTTTCATGTTCAGTAATAATATTATGTCACAAGAAAATAGGAGCAGAGACTTCCGTCTGTTTAAAGAGTAGCTTGTGTGAAAGCTATTAGGGATCGTTTGTGATTGTGTACCTACTACGGTTGCCATTTTCAGGAAGTTGTTACATACTCCGGTATCTACCCTAATCCTTTTATAAAATTCGTCCTAAAAAATGACACATCCCTTTTAATATCTTTCATAAACAGGATTTTAAACACAAAAAAAAGAAAGTTTGCTTTCTCCCATCTTCCAAAACTTTTTGCTGAGGTTCATTTCAGCTTATTTGGATACGAATAATTGCATGTGGTCATTCATGGCTAATAAAGTTCAAAGTATATTCCTGATGACCGTGCAAATGATAACGTTCAAAAAGCGTGATAAAAATACAAATGAAATGAAAACTAAATTATAAAAATAAAAAGATGAGAAAAAGAATAATGTGTTTACAAAATTAGGAAAACTGGCATTGTGAGCTACTAAAAAACGGATGAGTTAAAATTTCAAAATGGTTAAAAGGTGTGAAACTTGTGTGGGTGTATGTACAGGTGAGTGTCGATCCACTTTGACCTCGGGGACAGGAATTCGACGTCGGGGGACAACGTCTATCACACTGTCGTCACTCTGGTCCTCCTCTTCACCCTCTGAACTTGACCCTTCTGACTCTGTCACTTCGGGCAGTTCTGGCAACTATCATGATACCATCAACCATAACTACTTAGTAGTTTTTATTTGGTAAAATACCCACGTTGACACTTTTATTTCCAGCTTGAAGTAACATTATGCTTTTGAAGGATAACCATCGGCAATGTAGATTAGATATTTCTCTAGCCATTGATAAACGATAACTTTGAATCTAATATTCCATGTACCTGTACCTCATATTCCGTCTCCGTCTTGGCCAAGATCTTACTACTTACTACAATAGCATAAATCAGGGATTGGGACGGTTTCAGACTATTTAAAGTCAAAAGGGGTGTTGGAAAGTAGGTGTCTATGACTTATCTTAATGGGAAGGAACTCAAAGGCCAAATTCAAACGAAAGTCTGAGACTATAAGATCCACACCGGTTGGTTTATGTGGTGTTTATAATAAAAATGATCAAGAATAATAAAACACGATCAAGTTTTACCTTTATTTCCGTCTTATCGCGAGCCTTCTCTTCCTCAGCTCCTTTAGCTGGCGTTTGAAGTTCTGGAGTCTTAAACTGAATCTAGATACAGGAGTACCACAAGTACAGAAGGGTACAAACTTCAAACTCCACTCAGAACACGCTTTAACTAATTCAAATTTGATTTAGAAATTCAAACTTTTAATCTCAACCGGAAAAACAAACCTCGTTTGCCTGTTTTGCATCAGAAGCCCCTTTGGTTTTTGCCTTGGGAGCTTCCGGCTCTTTGACTTCGGGTTTTGCAGGCTCCTTGGCCTTTGGTTTTGCAGGCTCTTTAACCTCTGGTTTCGTGGGCTCTTTAACCTCTGGTTTCGTGGGCTCTTTAACTTCCGGTTTGGTGGGCTCCTTGATCTCCGGTTTTATTGACTCTTTGACCTGAGGCTTTGAGGGTTCTTTGATTTCTGGCTTAGTTGGTTCCTTTATCTCTGGTTTAGCTGGTTCTTTAACTTCCGGTTTAGCTTTCACTTCCTCTTTTGGCTATTAATTTAAGAAAAATTCAAATCCAAACATCGCCAAACCTTTCACAGCGTTCGTTCCCACTTTTACCCTTTGATTTAAGAAAAATCAACTAGCCGTAAAAAAAAGCAATAAACTAGAAAACCAAAAAGCAATAAACTTGGAAACCAAACATTAAGCTATAGCCAGCCTCAAGTTCCACATTCAGTTAAGCCGGTGTATATTCTGGGCAGATATGACTGTCTACCTTCATGATTTATAAAACATTCTCCTAATCACATTCCTGAACCATAAAACCTCCCTGAATTAAAATCTTTAATATTGTATAATTGCTTTCCCTAGTTCCTCCAAAAATATGACGCATGCAAGTAAACGTAAGGCTTGTCCACTCTATTTCAGTCCTTTCTTTCCAGTTTTATGTATTCAAGCAATTGAAATTTGCAAAGCATAAATTCACTTAATCTAATCTCCATCAGCAATTTTATCAAAAGCAAGTTCATCATGGGAAGAACGTACAGAAGAGCATAATTTGACGACGAATTCAACATGCTACTAAGACTACTTCTGCCAGAGTTAGTAGTAACTAACAACAAAGTTCTATTTCACTGTAAGAAGTGGTTTTAATGGTCCAACATGGGAACAATGCGTTGTGTGGAATATGAAGTTAGCTCAATTAGCAGTGCAAGACAAGTTGTTAGCGAGCGAGCTGGGTTCGTTTAGACTAAAAATCTCTCGAGTCGAAAATAGCCTGTTCGCTATCCCAGAGTACATTTTTAACAACTCCTCCTTCGAAACCATATATAACGCAGTGGTTTATTTTTAGCAAACATTTGCTCACAACTCACTAATTTTGCTTACAGAATACTCTCTCTGCCTGTTATCTTATACATCAGAGATACCTAATGGTACTAATACCCCTATAAGTTCCTTTAGCATTGGCTTTTATTACAATTTGTATTTTTACTACTACTTATTCTCCAGATCCATCCCCTTCATACTCTTTTACAACTAAGCAACTTGGATCACACCACTATCAATCCATGCAAAAACAACTATCACAATCATTCCATTCCGATCAACTCTACTTTTGCCACGATACTAGCTACTTCCTATTTCCTTCCACTTTACGGACCATACAAAAAAAAAGTGTGCACTTTTTATTATTCAAAATCCTTTTCTACGAAAAAAAAGTCAGTCTCTAGAAATGTAAGTTGAAATTAGTAGAAAAATGCAATGCATGATTACGCCACAAGCTGCTGTACAGGTTTTTTGGGCAGTACTCTGCACTTTACTAATCTAAAGTTTGGAAATCATTAAAACTGCACGAAGTTCACTTTTCATTTTCATCTTCACCTAAGCCAAGCCACTACCGAACAATGACAATGCCGTTGACTTGACTTTTATGTAGAGTCACTAAAGGCACAATCTAATGATTCTTTTTGTGCTGATGCTGATGTCGAATTCTAGAATTTTATTTTAAGCTCTACATACAGTCATACAGTCAATAATAATAGTAGCAGAAGTAGTGGTTTGGTTAGTGAGACTCTTTTAAATAGAATCCATCCCTTCTTCATCTCCTTCTACTGCACATTGAGGAAATGCAGTGAATATATTGTGTCAAGTGGTACCAGCAGTCTATAGATCTTTCTGCCACTCCTGACTTTTATCTCTCGTTTTTTATCAACCAAACAGCTCACACTCCACTTCGCAAGAATAAAACATTAGCTAGTCTAAAAATATTATTTCATCTTCATCTCAACTTTCACGGCCTAGCTAGACTGCATTGTCTATACTGATCAACTAAAAGCTTTAGCTTCTCGGTCAAATACATATTCAACTGTTTCGGAATACATGGAAGGCTAGACGGAGTGAACTTTATTAAATGGCTAATTTTTTTCAATTCGTATCTGAATCAAATTAGATAGCATCATTTAGCTCCCAGCTTTTAAAATGATAGCACAAATTACAAGGGTACTATTAATCCCCACTTATGTTATCGGATAATTTAATTATTGTTTATAATCGCACATAGGCTGTTGAAGAATTCTTTTGATTAGAAAAGTACCGTTGTTTGCAAGTAATGCATAACTCGTTTCCTAGTACGCATCTGTCACAATATAAAGCTAAAAGCTAAGCAAAGCCAGACCAACAGTTAACTTAAGCCATGCAAATCTAACCAATTTCAGGTAGAAAAAGTTAAAATACCTTTACATCCTTGGATTTTTTCTCTTCTGGCTTACTAGGTTTAGGAGGCTCCTTCTACAGAGTTGTATTAATCAAAGAAACAAACTTGCTAAAGGTCAAGGTTCAAATTAAAAATACAAAGTAATTTATCAGAGAAAGACTGAGTTAAAGCCACACAACTACAAAAAAGAAACGTTCAAAAAACAAGAAACACATTTCTCCGTGTAGAATAATTCTGAATTTCTTTGTATATAAAGTTATAAATTGTAAACTCCAAAATCCCAAGAAAACCCAAAGTTTGCAAACCCAACTCACGTACTTCTGAATAAAGTTGGTAAAGGGATCAAACATTTGCTAACTAATTGAGAAAACTTACCAGAAGTGTAACATTAGATGCAAGATTTTAAGACCCATGAAATTAGAGGTTTAAATAGAAAGACTGACTTTAACTTTGGAAGCTAATGAATTATTATGAAACTAGTCTGCTTGTTAGAATGAATACAAATTACTCTAGCAGTTGTATTCTCTTGGATTTACCGACCTTTGATTAGAGGCTGAAATTAATAATATGAAATATAAATATAAATTAACCTTTTCTGGCTCCTTTTTGGCTGGCTCTGGTTTCTTTTCCTCGGGTTTCTTTGGCTCGGCCTTCTTTTCCTCGACCTTTTTTACTTCGGCCTTTTTTTCCTCGACCTTTTTGGCCTCTTCTTTCTTTTCCTCGACCTTTTTCTCTTCCTTTTTCTCTTCTACTTTCTTTTTCTCTGTAAGGAATAAAAGGCAATTGCTTGTAAAACTTGTTCAAAATTACAAGTCCTCAGCCTCAACCGTACCTTGAACCGTTAGGGTGGCTTCGGACTCATTGGAACCAAATTCATTTTTCACGACAATTTTGTACGTTCCAGTAAACTCTTTGGTACAGGAGGTGATAACCAGTCGAGCAATTTTACCATCAAATGTAATTTTCACATCCTTGGTTTCTTTAATTACGGTTGAATTCCTGGAATAAAATGGCAGATTAAATCATGATCCAAATAACTAAATTCATTATTAGAAGCACAACCCTGTTCAACACTAAATAACTACCTTGTCCAAGTAATAGTTGATTTTTTGTCGACGGATGAAAGTTCGCAGAAAAATTCCGCACTTTTTCCTTCCTCTACTGACTGTTAAAATATAAATTAATAAAATTGCTGTTATTGCTTTTGAGAAACAACTCTCAAAAATGAGTACAGTAACTGCATCATCTAATACCGTTGATTTAAGTCCTTGGGTAAACTTAGGAGCCTCTCCTTTTGGCTTTTCTTTTTTATCTTTGGGTTTTTCTTCGTCAGGGATTTCCGTGATCTCAACCGTTTGCGAACTTGTCTCACCCTTTTCATTCTTTGCCACGAACTTGTAACTTCCTTTGTCCTCTGTACTAGCGTCAGCTATTTCCAGTTGGATTTTATATTCACCCTTTAATTCGACAAAAAACAAAGCCATGTTAATTTTTACAAGTTCTAATTGTATGTGAGTACATGTCGTATGAGCTATATTAAAGCAGGACTTCAATTGAGATGGGTGAATCAAATAAAGCCCTGCTTAATTGTATGTTAAACGAGTTCCGTGACAATTCAAAGAATGTAATTCGGAGAGATTACGTAGTGTGGAAGGGTCTAAGGTCGAGTTGAATGGATCCGGAAATAAATTAAAAGGATATTCCTTATAAACCTAAAATAAATTAAGATTTCCACCTTGGTCACTTGTTGAACTTTGACAGTTCGTCTGCTATCCTGCTTAACGACGTTCTTTTCTTTGAACCATTCAACTTGAGGGGGAGCGGCACATCGGACAGAACATTCGATTATGACGATTTTAGTTTTCTCTACACGGATGATGCGTGGCTGTTGTTTAATCACAGGGGCAACTACATGGTAAACATATTCAGCAGTTAATTTCCATACTTAATGAAACAGCCAATCCGACTAAATAATATTGTCAGTTGTCCATAATTTTTATTATTACTCTCTATATTGAGCGTTAGGTTGGCGTTGATTTCTCCAAATTCATTCTTTATGTTGCATTTGTATAAACCACTGTCTTCTGGTTGAGGGTCCTGAAATTTGCATTAAAGAACCACATGTTTATAAAAAAAACTAAAAATAGAGTAGGTAGTCATGCTTGTTTTTTGAGTTTTTGACGTACATTGATTTCTAGGCGAATGATATAAATGCCTTTTTCTTCTTTGATGGAAATTGAAAACTTAGAAGAGGATTTCACTTCAACCCCTTCACACGTCCATGTGAAGGTGGGTTTAGGATCCGCTTTTACTCGGCATTCCATAACGATTAGTTTCCCATTATTCTCGGAAACAATCTTAGGCTTTTCTGCAAATGTTGGAGCTTGACCTGCAGGCTCAGGTTCGGCCTCGATATTTAGATTCAAATTGGCATTAGATTCTCCATGAACGTTTTGAACATGGCAACGGTAAGTACCACCGTCCTGACCCCCGGGCTCCTAATTATTCCATTTAAGGGTCAATAACTTTGTTTTTTAAGACGTTTCATTTAATGTAACTACCGTACGTGGGTCCAAACTCATGCGAGTGACTGACCTTAATCTCTAAGATGAGATCATAAATATCCGTATCCACTTCGACCGTCTTCATCGTAATCTTTGATGACTCTTTCACCAGAGTCGTTCCCCTGAACCAACTAACTGTCGGGGTTGGGTTGGCTTTGCACCGACATCGCATGGTTATTATGGTACCCGTTGCATTTGGTGTGATTTTGGGTTTCTCAATAAATGTTGGTGCGATTCCACCATCATCTCCACCTTTGTAAATGTAATAACCTCAAAATCTCCCTTATACCTTATAATTTCAAACAAACACACACTTTCCTTCCCAAAAGCAGTATGAACAATAACGATACGAAGGATATTCATTCTAGGTGGTATACTTGTGGAAACACGATTGCAAAACTGAAACACTAATGTAGACGCTTTACAGAAGCGTCAGCGTCATGAACCCTTTCCCGCCTCGAAATCGAACAGTTCGAAAGGAAACATGTAGAAAAAGGCTATAAATATCTCTCTTAAAATCCAGTTTCGTCAGTCAACCTTCGCGACGACATTTAGGAGGGTCACATAGTAATCATTCAAGGTCAAATAACAATACATGAGTACACGTTATCAGAAAAGCATATCCGTAGGTACCTTTGAAAATTAGTCCATAATTTCTATTCCTCAGTTTTGTTAGTATAAATAATAGTACAAGAGAGGAAGAGTTAGTTGCAGAGGTTGGGACTTAATTTCTGGAAGTTTGGTCATTATCTTCAAAAAAAGATACAATGGATTAGTAGGGTGAATAAGGGGTAGATGTGAATCCGAACACTCTGTTGGTTAGTATAAATTGGTTTTTGAAAGTCTGTAAGAAAGATAAAATTATAACAAATGCATGGACAAAAACAAATGGAAGGACTTCCTATGCTAAGAGAGTACAAAACGTAGAGTACACTTAAATTGAGCTTTGATATAAAGATTAAAACATCAACTGTTGACAGCTTATGGTGTGACAATATAGGTAGGTATGAGTAGGATTTACAATTAGAGGTGAGGCGAGAATGTTGAGGAACAGGGATGGGATAAATGGAATACCTTGGAAGTTGAGGGCGATATTGGCATTGCTTTCACCGAAAGCGTTCACAGCATTACACCGCCAGTTCCCCCCATCCGCTATCGTTGGACTTGAAATTTCTAGACACAAAGTGTACGTATCTTTTCCCATATCTTTTTTTGTCATTTTTATTCGGTCCGTGAGGTTAATTTGCTTAGATCCTTGGAACCATTTGATTTCTGGTAAAGGTTGAGCTTCCAAAACACATTCCATTACAAGGATTTCTCCCTTTTGTTGAATTGTAGGCTTCTTAGGGAACCGCGGTGCCTTTCCTTCTGGTATCCTGGATAAATAGACCACATTTTGATTACAGAAGGGTTCAACTCTGTAGAGTTTTTAGGCTAAATTTTTTTAAACTAAATTGGGATTGTTCAACTACTTGAATTTTCCACCCCCTTCGAAACTTAGGTTGACTATTGCATTGGCTTCTCCGTGAGAGTTTTTGGCGACAGCCTTATACTCTCCTTCATCCCCGGCTTCGGTATTGGAAATCTCTAGACGAGACATATAATAAACACTAGAACTGGACTCTCTGGTGATAGTTGACTTGAACCTTGACCCCACAACTTTCTGTCCTTTATGGTACCTAAAAGGGTGTAATAACAACTATATAGCTTTCCGAAGTACTAACTATTGTATTTTCACATATTCGTAGACTAATCCAAAAGTTTGTTAGTTACAGGGTTTCTAAGGCTTGCAGAATCGCACTAATTATCAAGGATTTGTTTTGGACGTACACGAGGTCCGAAAATTGTCAAATTACATATTTCAAATGCAAGTCATGGCATCACGTATTCAGGAGTTCCCGTCTTGCAAACTTTTGAATTAGAACGAAAGAGTAAACAGTAATCCCTTTAAGGGACGACATACCATGTGACATTAGCTTCAGGCTCTGCGGCGAGTCGGACTTCGAAGAAGATGTTACCGGAGTCATCTTGCTTGATGGCAGGTCTTTCAGTAAAACTAGGCTTGACAGGCTTACTCCCTTCTGAATCTCCTAAATTGAGGAACGAACCTACGATCCGAAGGGTTAGTATTGGTATTATTACTTAACAATCAACATAGCTAACGTTTACTGGGCGCAGTCTTATCAACTAGTTTTCCTAGTGCAAAGCTTTCTTCCATATTATTAACTCTAGTTGGTCACCTACTTTACTTTTGTCATCCCTAAGGTTAACCAAACCTATTGGTTTTAAAACACATGCCGTTATAACCTTTTTAAATTAGGATAAACAAGCATTAAAGAAATTCTTGAGAATTCCAATCAGTAAATCGGTAAGTTAACCCTTTTGTTCTACCAGATGCATAAAAACTTGTTTGATTTGACACCGAGAAAGACTGTCATGAAAACGTTCCCTTGTTAGGTCAAGGCCATATTGCAGCCATGTCCACTATCAACTGTGTATTTATTTATATATTTAAAGTAAATGGCCAACTTGGAAATGGAAGCCTTTTGGAGAAAGGGTTTAGTTTAACAAAATTTACAAAGCCTTTAATAAATCCGGCCGTTATCTCATCTGCATATCTAATCTACACAAAAATGGATGAGGTGACGTAAAATGAAACCTAGAGGTTCCCATATTTTTTTTTATTAGTTCTTGTGTACTGAAAGTGTACCTTTTTCATCAAGCGTTTCTCATCACGTAAAGGCAGATTACAACGCAGATAAAAGCGTTTCCGGAAGGATTATCAACGTGCGAAAAAATCTAGTATGTAATGAACTACATGACTGCAGCAGTAAAGAAAGCTGGCATGATGTGGATAGAATAATGCGCTTGGAAGAAGCATGTTGTCAACAGAAAACACTGTTATTCTATGCAGATAGATTGCAAATTGCAATGAAGACACTACTAAAAAATTATAGCGTATGTGTTTAATGCTTTTTAGCAGGTTTAGTGATTGATTATTTGCTGCTCTAAAAGGACTACTTATTGTAAATAAACTTGACCATGACATGAGTTACCAGTGATGTGTATGTAGGACAGAGATTTTAACTGTAGTAAAGAGCTTTTTTCTGTGATAAGTACAGGTTTTTTGTGTGTGGATTCGCAGCATTTCAGTTACATGAGAGTTTACACTGCATCAAAAAATTTTAAAAGTCGATTTAGAAGATAAGGTAAAGTCGCTTTTGGAGATAAATGTGGCGGGAAACAGTTCGTTGCTTGTACGTTTTAGACTTATCAGACGAAGCTTATCATAGAGCTTATCTTGAGGGATATAGAAAGCTGGATAATGGACATTGTCCATTACTTTACTACATTTCTTGCAAGCTATTCTCTCTATCTAAAATAAAGGATACTTGAGCAAATCACTTACTGTCAAAATTAAGGCTGATTGTTGCATTACTTTCTCCCAATTCATTTTTAGCCGTGACTTTGTACTTTCCAGCATCTTCAACTGCAACATTTTTAATTTCCAAAGCGGCCATGTATTTGTCCCCTTCTTTTTCAATGATAAGCTGTGGAGTCATATTAGACGGTTAAAAACAGTTTTTTTTCTTGTATCGTTTCATTATTCAACATTTTTCATCAACCTGTCATCATGATTTGATAATCTCAGGAAGTGGAAACTCTCGTGATCGAGATTTAGCTTTGTGGGTAGGCGTAGGGTTTAAAAGGATTTAATGGGAATGTATTTTGATTTGATGGACTTTTTACCTCAGGGTTTGGATTTCAGGTTTGAATGTTGCCTTTTTTCTAGGGGTTCAAGTTTTTACGGGCTTATATGTTCTAAAATTTTGGGTTCTGATGACCATTCATTTTGAAATTTCGGGTTTTGGTAGGCATTTGGGCCTGGGTTTGAAAACAACCCCTACGGAAGTTGATAACAGGTTAAATGTACATATTTGGGATTTACCCGATGTCTGCTACTAGCTGCGACTTGTTTTCCATCATGGAACCAAACCACAGTAGGCTTAGGGTCTGCTTTAATCTTACATTCGAATAATAACCTACGACCATCGTCTTCTTGACGAATCACTGGTTTCTGAGCAAAACTAGGAGCTACCCCGTCAATTTGCCTGAAATAGAGATGATCTTTATTATTTACAGACGTGATATGATACTGAATTAGAATGGTGGAATGCAGCGAGGGAAATAATTCGGCAAGTTGTGCTGTGCTTCAGTTAGATGGGCAGTAGCGGAAGTTGGCTAATCAAGACGTGACATTCATACATACACGGACGGTGGTGGAGTGGTGTCATGATTTTTGGCAGATCAGATCTTACACCCACAACTGTTTAGCCTGAAAAGTATTTTTTACATCCACTCATATCTAAATGACACAGTTTTGATAAACAGCATTTCCCTTGCAGCAGCAAGTAGTAATACCTAAATTGCACTCTACGTTTACCTCTCACTAAGCTACGATTCCATGTGTCAGGTATTCCCTTACAAGTCCCATCCAGACATATTGATTTGAAATTTAAATGAAATTGGATATTGACGACGTATAGAAACTTCACACTAAATACCGAGTTTCAAAAATAGATGACGAACTTTTAGAAAAAAAAACTCTGGCAGGTAATTAAAAGAGGAAAGATCTACATAGTCTGCTCTTGTAGTAATATTCTCTATCTCTATCGCTCTCTAGGGTACAAGAACTTTTTATTGTTTATACTAAATTCTCGTTGACACTTTTGGCACATGATGAGGAAAATGATGAATTCATTCCCACATGTAACACCGTTTTTATTCGAATCATGTTTGACCAAAGTATGAATCTGGGATAATATTCTATCCAACTCACATGTTTTTCGATCTCTAACTGCTTTACTGCAATTTAAGGTAGCTACGGAACCGATAATCTTCCAAATCGCTCGAAATGTTCCACTTTTCTGCAATTTTATAGTTTCCATTGGCAAACCTTATTGATGCTATAATGCGTGACTTGTTAAGAGCTTTTACTTTAACATAGCAGCAGACTATACTATGTAAAGTTTGTATATTCATCTGGATAAATAATTCTCATATTTTAAGAAAGTATTTATTGCTTGCAAAAAAAACTCTGCCAAGCCAAATAGCATAAACAGTCCAAACTTAGGGACGCCACTATGTTTGCTTAACTAGGTGAAACCTTGCACTTTAGATGATCAATGAAACATAATTTTACGGTTGCTTTTTGGTTTCTGAGACGATCTGTTAAGTACGTAGGAACTCGAGGAGAGAGGTTTGACAACTTATGACATCCATCAGATTAGCATTCCATGTGCTTAATTTATATGGTGTTGATTATGCCGAGAGGGGTTCCCACATCCCGAATTTTGTACGTACATAATTAACGGATGATCTCTGTTAATTAAGGATTTGCTTCCTTGATTAAAATTTTGAGTAATTTACTAAAGACTTTTAAAATTTGATTGAATTATTTATCTTTAAAAATAATTCGAGGCGTGTTAGCTTTTGAGGTTCACGTTGCTCGTAAAAGGTAAAATATCTGTGTCATTTCAAGTCTGAGCCATGCCAGACGCCGCGCCGTATGGGTTCGGCATTTGTCAAAAACGGGAGTAATCTTTGTGCCAGGGTCGAAATTTCGCGATGAATGTTGGCATTTTAGCTTTTCTACGCACCTGTGTAAACCTTCTAAAAAAAATCAGGCGCTTGCCAATAGCCCTGACTGAACGGAAGTAACCAGAAGACGTTGTTGTAAATTCTATTGAATAAGCTCTGGATGTTTCAAAACAATAAACTTTTTCGAACAGCTTTAGATCCAAATTCTATACATCTGAATTTAACAACTTGCCGAATCATTGCCAGACACTTTTAAGCATTATGAACGTTAGTTTGCGAAAGCTTCAATTAGTTATTATGGTAGCATTTTTTGGAGGTCGTAATAGTAGTAATGTCAAAGTAAGAAAGTAAATGTGCCGGCCGATTTGGAAATACTCACTTTTCCTTTGGCTCATCAACGGCTGCAAATATAAATGAAGACAAATTAAAAGATAAAAAAACATCAATAATCTATGCAGGAGTTACTACATTTTTACAACAATTAGTAGAGACTAGTCCAATAATTGTTTTAAATGATATAGAAAAAAGAGACTCACGGCTGAAGTTGAGATTTATTGAAGCGAACACCTCTCCATTTTTATTCTTAGCTTTCACACGATACAGGCCGGCATCGGATTCGACCACATTGTCCAACTCAAGGACCACGAGATACTTATTAGTTGCGATTTTTGTTGACTTGAAGACAGTCCTTTTATCAGCAACCAACTCGGTTTCCCCCCGGAACCATGTAATATCCGGTTGGGGTGCCCCCACAAGTTGACACTCGAAGATGAGTCGGTTCCCATCATCTTCTTGACGAAGTTGGGGCTTCTGGGTGAAAGCTGGTACCGACTCAGCCATGATGACTTCTAACTACTTTTACCACTTTCCTTGGGTTTTGACCACGCCCTTAAGGCGCCCTCCCCCACCGACTCACTTTCACTCTTAAACTACCACTCAGTCCTTATTCTTTATTGGCTTGTAAACTCACTTTAACCTCCTGTCAAAAAAAATTACAAAATTAAACCCACTTGTTACAGACACCTTAGACTATAAGTCAGACATACGCTAGTTTATTAACTAAACCTCTGTTTATTTTGGCAGATCCCACAACTCTTTTGATTTTTGGGAAAAAGCCTCACCCAAGTAATTGTATTACTACTGGAACACTTAGGAATGGTAATGATTAGCGACACGAACCCACTGCCGATGACACACTCATTAACTACATTGTGCCTGTCCACTCTTTCAGCTTCCAATCAGTCAGACATCAACTGACAACTTTCTCAACCCCTTTAAACTGGAAAAATTAGTTCTTCTAATGACATATAAAAAAGGAGATATGTTTTAGCTTTTCATGATCCTACTTTTACTAAGTTGCCATCTACAATTGAAGGATGTTTGGGGATGATTCACAATCCTGTGACATGATAGGTTCCGAACATTAGAGGTTTTAGGCAATATCTGATACTACAGGGGGATTAGATTATAATGAATATGGAAATGGAATGGACCTCGCATCAACAAAGGTGCTTCTGTTGGGGGCCATTGTGAGATTGGCTGAGGAAGCAAGCAGGAAGTACAGCGATAGAAAAATAGCTATAGGACAGAGCTGCTTATCGGGAGCTGGAACAGGTTCGAGACGTTTTAAGCAGAGTGTTTGCTTAGGGTTTCTTTGAGGTTATCATCATGAATCGAGATAAGCAGTTTCGTATGCACTGCTGTCACCTTGAATGCATTATGAATGAACTAGGGTCCCCAGTACGGCACTGAAGGAAGCATGTGTCCGTCTGGGAGTGAGCCGTTGTGGAGGTACATCATGGACGCACTTGTACGGAATTCTGCACGTACCAAACCAATATGTGCATGCATCTAAATACCCGGATGGAGGAAGCTAAAAATACGACTTTTGGTCGGTGGCTCCTGGAGGACGTCACCTCGCTGTCCAACATTCCATTCCCTCTATGCAAAATCCGAATAAATCCCTATACAACTTTGCTTGCTCAATCTTATACGAGAGGCGAGGCGACAACTTTAAAAAACCTTAGGAAATCTCATCCAGTAGACAACATCAGATACATCAGTACATAAGACTGTCTATCCCTCATTGTATGCCTTCTCATCGTCATCCTCGTCGTATTAGTTTTATCCGCAACAAGACTGAACCTCATGGGTAAATCAGGTAAATTACCTTGGTTGATATTGGTTAAGATCGGATATCTCTGCTTGCTAAGTTGCCAGGTAGAAATTGAGGAATCTTTCATCATTTTGTTTCTTGCTCATTTTTTTCATGAAAAGTTAACGTTTTCATACTGTCGATTCGAAGCTATAGTCTCAATTTATTTAATCAAGTTGTCCACAAAATAGGCAAGCCATTTGCAGCTTGTGGATTAGCATTACTTCATGTCTTTGTCAAATGCTAGTGTAGCGTAAAGTAGTGTCTGTAATCCAACCCTGTTAACAAAGCATACGCGCTTGCAGATAAATGGAGACGGTCTCCGGCAATATTTCCAAAAAATCCCCCATTTATTATAAGGACCTACCATTTACCTGAGGTTCCCTTGCTTTAATCCTTTTACTTCCCTAAACATTACCGATATGACGGGTCGACTATAAGATAACGGTTGAAGGCTACACAAACGTTCATACTGTAACTGTATTTTGATTGGGATTCTTATTTTTAAAGATCAGCGATTGATAAAAATAAGACTCTCGTTCCGAGTTACTTTCCTGCATCTACAAACTTACTGCCTTGTTTTCATTATGCTCATGTCATGTCAACGAGGACGAGGCTCGCTCATCTTCAATGCGTTAAAGCTTTAAGGTGCAACTCCTGAACTTCTTACAAGTACAACTTAAGATAACATAATAAGTAGTAAGTAGTAGAAGAGCAGGAGTATGTGCACAACTCGAGGGGGTTGAAATGGGATTAGCATGTTTATGCATAAAACTAACTATACATGCTTTAGTTCGGCGTGGAGACATGGTTAAGACCGGAAAGAGAGTTGATATACAAGTGCCAAAAATAGTGGAATTATTCAAAGAGACAAAAAAATAAAAGAGAAAATGTGTGGGAGGGAATGTAAGTCAAAATTAGATATTTTGGAAATCACCACTTCTTCCTTATTCTTAATGCAACTAGCTGCTAGATCAATGTTTACGGATATTTGACCGAATCCAAACCAAGATTTTAATGAAAGCGAACAGTGGATAATTCTTCGTAAAAATATCCCTAGACTTTTAAAAGCTTCTTTTTTATTTCCATTCAAACGCATTAAAAAAGACAACCGGCATAGCCAACAAAAGGTAAGTTAATCGTTAAGATTAATCTTATAACGTTTAAACTCCATTGCTATAATTCCAGTTTATACCGTTTGGTAATTTACATCTACGTTTTGTCCGAAATGTAATGCCTTTCCTAAATTGAATATATAAAATAAACTACATTTTTATACCTTTCTTGGACTTTCTCTAATAAATGCGAAACGTGACTTTATTTTAGGCTGGTTAAAAATGAATACGCGTAAAAAAGTTGAAAAGGCAGAAGTTAACGTTACTACTATATTAAATTTGAATCATGTAATCCTCCCGTCGACTGCATCCCTCAGTTTTGTAGGTAAATGTGAAATTCCAGATTAAATTTAGCCAAGTAGTCATCATGGGAAACATTTTTACAGCTTTTTTGCAAACAAAACCAACAAACTGCACTAAGCTGTAAGTGTTGTTGGTTCTAATTGGAGTCAGTAAAGTAAAGAATGTCTATACCGAAGAAAGAGGCAGGGGCAGGAGAGCATGAAGCAGTCCGTCAGTTACTTACATAATGCTAAAATGAGCTGGGAAAATCCTAAACCCAATTTCTACTCTGACACAAATTCGATCAGTTTGTTAACTCAGACTGATCATCATCTAATTTTACTTCGAATTGCATAACCCAACTAAAGTGCTTGTATGTGCACTTCTCAAATCCAGAAATATTTGAGCCATCACTACCTGATATCTCCGGCAAACTCTACTACTACAACTTATCACCACTATGGAGACAGATTACTACTAGTCCAGTAGTAATCCGTCTGGTTCACCACCCCCTTAAAGCAAGCTCAAGATTACTTCCAGTACCTTTAAAATATCTCGTTTTCAAAATGAATGCATGAGAAAGATCGAAATAATACATAAAATCGGAGGACTGCTTGTACCACGAAAAGAGAAGGGTATCTAATTTTCCCGTTTTTTTTCGTCTCGTCTAAATCTTGCCAGATCCGAAATCCAAACGGTTTAGAGTTTGGAGTTGCAAGGAACTAAGAAAAGATGGGTATCCGCCTGTCTGCTGAATAGATAGTTACGTGGTTGCATACGGACTGCTTGTAAAAACCGAGAATGAAACTAGGACATCTAAATAAATATATTTCTCAAAGAGTTTGACACGCTGCGGATCGTTAACTTTAAACAGAGTTTTACAAAATAATATAGGTATGCATTCGTTGGGACAAAGGACTAGAAAGAGTTGTTGGTACTAACCTGAGTAAATCTTATGATCCTCCCAAAGGGATCCAAGTAACATAACAATGAACAACAGTTAAAAGACTAGGAAACACTTAACGTTCACACTTTATGATGCAACGGCTTTTTAGAAATCCCCAACTAGCACACACTTCTTTTATATTTCTCAATGAATTCAGAGGACAGGACTGTTGTCGTTAGGTAAACTTAATTCGTAACATTTTTTCGAAATTTTACACAATTGAAGCACTGCTTTTCCTGCGGTTATGAGATGATTGAATTTCGCAATGGGACAGTGGAATTCAAGTATATTATGTATCCAGTTATCCCCTCGGCTCTCGTTCACAGTTGTTGTCGGTTCGAACGGACAAAAAACTACAAATTAGGAATGAAAATAAAAATGTATTTCCTTAAAAACTTCCCAAGAAGTCAGAGAAATAATGGGGGTTCCAAATAAAGAGGAATATAATGTGAGACCATTAATGACAGAAGGGTGATAGAGGAATACTAATGTAGTAATAATAATGGTGATAACAACTAATAATATGATGATTAGGAAAGAGAATATCTAGGAGAGTAATTGAGGATAAAATAAATAAGATGAACTTGTCGAACCCGGCACTGGGTGTCCAATCGAAAATTGAAATTCCTCCGGCTTGGATGGAGAGGCCTAGAGAGATGTTAAATGAACTCGGTCGTTTGTACTTGTTCCTAATAAAATAATGGTTCACTTTAAACGGGGCTTTCGGGTTTTTCGGGTGGGTCTTCCTGCCTTTAAGATTAGCTCATCCTTTTGGAAATAGCATGCATGGAGCGATCACGGTGTATAACGCAATGGCTAACGCCTTCAACGCTCTTGCTTGATGCTGCATGACTGTACGTCCTGTAGCAAGCAATAATCATGAGTAGTAGTTAGTCTGTAGGCCTTGCCTATGGCTAACGTTGTACTTGCTGTCTCCGGTTGCCGGAGATGTTAACAAATATTAAATATTCTGCATGGGTTGGATAAGCCGGCTTACAATTCATCGGGATGAAAAACCAAGCAGGATCCACTTAAAAATAGAGAACTCCTGTCTGTCCTGTCTGTTGCAACTTTCCTTGCAAGCGGTTTAGTTCAGCAAGTTAACTCCACCTTAGTCTTATAAGTTGGTTTGCAATAGTATTCGGTCCGTTGGTAGTTGGTGGTGGGGGATTTCCGGGGAGAATATCATACATCCATCCGCTGGTCCACTGTTCCAAAATCGTTCTCTCCGCCATAGTGAAACACCACACCCAACTGTCCCTATCCAACTAATCTTAAAGTAATCATCTCATCTCATCTCTCATACTATTCTTAAAATCCAATACAACTTTACTCCAGAGTCAGATATATATGCCTGCAGCCTCTATATCAGACTTTTTACTCCATGAACAAATGTCAACTGATCTTCTAAACCTAGCATCTTCCCTCCCACGATTAAATCCTACTTTAATACTTATACAGACCAAATAAACTATCGTTTCGACATTTTGTTGCAAAGTACTGCTTCAGTGAATATCATTATAATTTTATTGGATTCATATCATTCCGTCTGCTATGACCTTTGTACTATTTCTGGTATTAAACGGGCTTTTTCTTGTATGGTCAAGTGGGTTGTTCATTTCTAGAATTTGCCTAGCCGGCACGCTTATCTTTAATCCAATTTCGCAACTTGTTAAGACTGAGATATCGGGGGAAATGTCTTCTTTCCTTTTCCATCTTGAAGCATGCATTACACACAGCAGAGAATTGCCTCTTCTGCTTGGTTAGGCAAAGAAAGTCAGCACTTGACAGTACAGCAATAGATATTTGTATTTCTGATAGACATATAATATGAAGTGAAGCGACATTCCGTTGCTTATGTGGTACATCCATAGTAATGAACCCATTCATCCCCTTGCGAAATTAAAGTCTGAGGAAACTTAAATTCTTCAGACACGATGGTCATTGTACCCATTTCATTGGGAGGAACATATTCTTATTCAGTTAACTGAAGAAATCGTAGAAAAGCAAAATAAAATGAAAGTTAGGCGTATTATTCATTTCCGACCAGATTGCAAGGCATCAAACTGGACTGCATTCGAATTGCAGGAACTGCAATTTGGACATACAGAATAACACTTCTTAATTTTTACTGATGATTTAGCGTTGGTCATGAACGGAGAATCCTAATTTACAATAGAAGTCAATATTAACGTAGACTTACTGCATAATGAAATAATACTTACTACCTACTATTGTAACTAAAATTACCACTGAGAGACACAAATTATATGTTCTGGAAGAAATGCTCTCTGGTTGAATAAATCCTTATCCTCGTTTTAAAATGCTATATCTTCATGAATGATCGTTCAGTTTTAAAAGACTCATGATGAGCAGTAGGAAGTAGAATTTTATTCTTATAAAAGCATCCTAAAACGGTTCTTAAGCAATCATCTCATACGCCTTGCTGTCTTAACCTAACATTACGAACATAAAGCACGTTTAGAACAATGCGTAACCTGTAAAATCAATTAGTATCGTTCGATAATAATAAAACAGTCTAAAGATAATTTTAATGACAACGAGTTGCGTGTGAAGCTGCCTTTTGAGAAATCAACAGGAGGTTGGCTATACTGTGCGGCTCAGTTGGTTGTCACGAAAAGTTAGAGAAAAATCAACTCCTTTACTATTTTTACTGACTGGGGTTGGATTTTGGACGGATCCCAAGCTCAACAGACTTAACGGAAGGGAAATGTGAGATGGCAGTTTCAGTTGTAGAACCCTTTTTATAAGAAAGATTGAAGAATCTAAAAGGTCTCTCGTTTTGGTTTTGACTTGTGCATCTAGTTGACTTTGCCACCTTTAAGATGCTACTTGAACTGAGATCTGATCTGAGGTCTTCTCCTTTGTCACAAGCTCCACTAGAATCAAATCATCCATCCCAAAGATTTTGTATGGCTTCAACCATTAAGCGAAATTTTGGCTTTTTATTTTTTATGTTTCAATTAAACGATTCATTTGTAGCTAATTTAGAATGGCAAGCATTCATGAAGGAGCTTAGAGAAGCTTGATTACTGAAAATGTCGAAATTGAATAGAGTGATCCGCACTTGGAGACTGATAAGAAGCTTAGACTTGAGTTAGACATCGAATGACTGTACAAGGACAAAGGGGGCAAAGTACTTTAAACTTTAAACGGAGCAATTGAAAGTAAAAGGAATCTTCTTTTGACAATTGAAGGGGAAATATTCATCAAAGAGTAAAGCAAAGCCCAGTTCTTTTGTATGATGAAATAATCAATGTGAAAAGGAATGATTGATCTATGAAATATTTAGTTTTAACAACGCTGTACAACGTTGACAGTGGTTGGTGAGAGCACTTAAATGCTTATCTGTTTTAGAAAACGAAATACAGCGGACACGATGAATGCGTATGCGACGAATTGTATATGGCCAGTGATATTCCAAAAATGTTTACAGTTTTGGTTGGTAGTATACGTTAGGTTATTAACTAGCCTACCACTGACCCAATCTGGCGGAATTGTAAGATATCTTTGTTTAAAAAATTGGAGGTCGTCTACGTCTCCATTGCGGAATGGTAGTAACCACGCTATTCTAATCCTCCCTCTTCTTGCAAGTTATTCATATTCTCCATCCTACCAACAATCCTACCGCTTTCTTCCTGTATGCAAACTGTACCTGTTTTCAATACGTTTAGCGTCGTTGCGTGTAAAATTTCACCAACAATTTCCCCACGGTGGGGATTACTGCAATGTGTAAAAACCTATTTCAGAAAGCCACATCTGTATTTTTTGCATTGAATGAAACTTCGGTAATCTTATCACGTCATTAATTTATTGGCATTGGCACTGCTAAAAACAACTAGTGTTATGGAAGTACCAAAACCAAAGATTCTTATTTATGCTGTAGAACATGGCTAGACATTGAACTTATGAGCCATAATCCAGAGTCGAAGAGTACTAAGAATATCCTTGATGAGTTGCATATAAATTGGGCTGGGTTGTCATTTGCAGGTGTATCGATTCTAAAGGTAGGAAAAATGGGTGCCGAAAGATATACCTCACAAGACTTATCTACAGTTCATGTATCAATTTGTCCACTAATTAGCAGTCTTGTATTTTTACCATAACTGGATAGTGGATGTAAGCAGGGGAACGGGAGGCCAGTACTATATTTTCCAAAGAATATATCAGATCGTATACTTATTTTCTTATTAAGGTGAATTAAGACAAAATAACGTCGTCAATTAAATATTCCTAAACTTTCTATCGTCTGCATAGATGGTAATGTATTAATCAACTTTTTATTGACATTCATGAAATTATAAATTGACAGATTAATAAAAAGAATACTATCCTAAAGTATTCATGTAATGTACCGTAATTGCTCAGCAATTAGCCGATCGTATTAATTAATCCCCACGCTTACCTTTACATATTAAACAGGGGTATCTCCCCCATGTTAAACATACATGGTTCAAAACAACATTTTTTTATGCATACGCCGCGGCTTATTCTCGAAGAATTGATGTAGTATTGCTAAGCAAGTAGAAGTCTCATAGGATCTCCAATATTTCCTAAGGTTTACATTGCAGAATAGAGAAGGCCAGGCCTTATTACCATTCAAAGAATACCTAAGGTAATTTCCAGGGAGGACATTGTCTATTTATCCTAAAGGAGAATCCAAGGCTACCTCCGTAACTCTTGGTCTAAAACCGAGAGTTTACTTAGCCCTTTATAAATTAGTCTCTCTATTTCTTTCGCTCATTAAAAAAGCATTGGAAACATGATACTAAATTGATACACGCAGGAACCACTGGTAACCTACCTTTTCCATCAACGATTACATCTACGACATGTCAACTCCTGAATGTATCTAAAAATCAAATGGATTAAGCTACAAGAGCTACGTAAAAGCAAAATATTTCGCCCCAGTAAACGGCATTTTTCCCGTGTATAGCATTGTTTGTAAGATGAATTATTTTTTAACAGTAAAAAAGCCTTAGAATCTATCTAATACACCATGATGCGAGTTTCAGTAGCATCTTGCGTCTTGCTTGCTTTGGTACTAGGAGCGTTTCATATCGAATAGATTGATAGGGGAAGCGTTGTCTGGATTGGATGTTGGAAACTGGTTCGTCGGCGATGATGATGAGTTCCTCAAATCATCCCTGTCTGGGTAAAAGAAGTTCAGTCTGGTTGCTCAGTTGGTTCCCAACCTGGGTACAGAAAGCATTGTATCTGGTCACCTCTCCAGGTCAGTTCCGGTTGATCGAGGTCATTCTTTAAGTTCTAAATGGTCGTTCCTATTGAACGGTATTCCCTTTGCTTGAAGTCTAGAAGCATTGGTAATCTGCAGAATCCAGCCAGAACCCCTAAATCAACGGACTGGGGAAGTTTTTTGCGGGGTGACTTGGCGGAATCGACTGAAGGAGTTCCGAACAAAATCTACTTATTTCCACCGACTCAAGTGAGACACACTACCACTTAAGTCTCTCTAACTCAATTTCCATCTTTCTAACATCCAATTCATACCCAATTTGCTGGCAACAGTCACAGTCACTTTGACCCTAAAATCAGTGAAAGCTTCTTTCCTACCAAATTATTGTCACATTCTCCATACATGAGGGAGGTTTAGGCAAGGAGGCTTGTCTTTGTCGTTCTTTTGTAAAGTTAGTAAAGCGCTATACTTCTTTTTCTAGCGTTTTATTTCTCTAAAACATATCCTTCACTAAACCATTGCAAATATTTATTTGCCAGGGTTGAGATTGATATAATTAGCAGGTAATAATGATAGCTCTATAAAGTTTATGTGGTAGTTGGATTGCATAAAAAACAATAATAATTAATTTAAACACATTTCTAAATGATTTCTCGGGAACATCTAGTTAGTACATGGCACGGTTTTTCATGGTTTCTTTCAATTGATGGTTTTTTGACGGAACGGTTGTCTCCTCAAATAGTGGCCTCCTTAATTACTATTAATAATCCCTAACTGAAAAAATCAATAGTAGCCCAGCCGTTATTCGAGGAGTTACGGTATTCCTATCTCAGGAATAAAGATTCAATTCACCTTCCCTTTTAAACCGAAAAAAATGACCTCTACCCCAAAACACCAGTAGAAATTGACTATTCTAGGAAAATCGGGGTTATTGAAAGGTCGTAATATCAAACAAAATATTTCTACCTAGACGCATCACATCCGTTCCGTTACACTCTATTAATTCTAAAGACAAATAAAGACTCGTCTTAAAGTATAGATAGACTTGGGGAAAAACAAGTTTTTCTATTCCAATGCAACTAAGTTGAAATTATCTAAATCTGTGAGATGCAGGCCACTTACTTATTAGCGAAACATAAAAATAGATTTCCCCATGCAAACGTTAAATGCTTTATCATGTATAGTGGTCTGGTTCTACTCACCGTGAGACGTTAAAATCTTTAAGAACACTCTAAATTTTTTTTTTGAAACTGCAATAATGTTTAGAGGTAAACTGGAAGAGGTTTCCATACTCAACCAACAGGAAAAGGGTCACCTTGACCCTTCCGTCTTTTCATAAACTCAAAAGACATTGGGATGGGGGATAATCTATGGCGATAGATGCCATAGTCAGTGAGAACACTCCTCCGTCATTCGTTTTAGCACCAGTCTCCGGAGTACCGACTGAGTGAAAGTGGTTTACTGTCGTTGGGCTAAAATGTGCAAAAATACTGAAGAGTTATGATGGAAGTGGTGGTGGGTGTGGATGAGCATGGTGGCGATGGGGGGCTCGAGGAGCCTGAATCTGATGCGGGGTCAGGGGACAATGACACGGTCACTCAGTTCTCGACCAAGGTTCAGAACAGTCAAGGAAGTGGTGCTGAAGTGGAGCCTATGACTGTCGCTCTGGTTCAGGAGGACAGAGAACATTGGGAGAAAAAAGTTGACTTTCTTCTCTCAGTTATTGGATTTGCTGTCGATCTAGCCAATGTTTGGCGATTCCCCTATCTCTGCTATAAGAATGGGGGTGGTGAGTAAATTCAGTTTGGTCTTTTTAATCCACGAGACTGTTTGCAGGATATGTGGTGTAGCATTATCTCTGTTATTCAATTGTGTTCAATGGGGCTAGTCTTGTTGCTAGCTGAAATGAGATGACCGTTTACGGTGACAGTTACTATTTGAGAATTACAATAAATAAAAGTATATTACAATAGTCAACAGTAGAATAAGAAAGCGGTTTATACACATTTGTGTGTCTACTGATAGTTTGCAAACAAATATTATACTTAAAATTAAAATTATAATTATCAATATTATTGAATACCGCAAGTTCAGGTTGGCAATTTTTTTTGGCAAAAAAATAAAAAACCACATTGGCAATTTTTTTTGGCAAGAAAATAAAAAATCATTTTGGCAAGTTTTTTGAATGGCGTTTTTCAGAGTGGCAAGATAGAAATTTATGAAAATGCACATTGGCAAGTTTTCCTAAATTTTTGTCAATTTATGAACTTATCTTACAACAATTCAACGCAGCTTAATCAATCTCAATTCATTGGAATCCTCTCAGCTACTTTTTAAATCCAATCGTGGAATTTGGGAACCGTTTTACAATCCTAACCATAACTCTGACAAACTTTGCGTAATTTATACCTGTAGGTTTTTGATTGAAGTGGAAGATTAAGGTTAGCAAGGTATTCTCGTAGTGGATAGAATGAGCAAGGAATATGGGAATATGCAGATTTCGCTGATAAGCTAATCATTTTTTACAATCTTGCCACTTCAGCCTTTACAAAATTAAAATCTTGCCACAATGAGTATTTTGGTTTTGATTTTTACGTTCGAATATTTGCCAATCTGCTACTTGCCAAACTGAAGGGATATCATCGAAGATTCCAGGACAAACCATAACCCGTAAGACAATCCCATGCCACTAAACCATCGCGGTTAATTCCATCGCAAATACCATACAATCGCAAATATATTTCGTCGCAAGGCCATTTCATAACAAAGAATAAGTAAAAGCGAGACGATATATCAGAATCGTATGCCATTTAACAGTCGAACAATTTGTAGCAATTTTTATTTAAAAGTGCAACAAATTATGTTAATCTTATTATAAATAAGTAGTAAAATTATTGACAAATCCATTACAAATTCTTCCGTTGTAAAGTTTTGGAAATCATCACGATATTATCTCATTTCTCTGCTCGTGTCATAGTTCTATGTAACGAAAAGAAGGAAAAAACTTTGTAATTTGGTCTTCAGAGCTGTATGCAGCTGTATGCAACCGAATTCTTTGACACAGTCATTTATGTAAAAGACCTAGGCAGTTATGCAAACGACAATTATGCTTCCCTAAACATCGTAATATGCTCTACTAAGTTATTACTTGTTAAAAATATAGCCCATATACCCTAAGAATTTATTTTACAGTTTAGAGTACACTGTGTTACTTTAAAAAATTGTATCTGGAATTTTTATTGTACCTAATTTTGAAACCACATCACTGTCGATTGCAATAAGTTGGTTTGCTAAGATTACTAAACACTGAGCTAAAAAGTTCGTGAAAGCTGAGAAGGTAAAGTTGGAACATTAATTGCGATGGAATTTCCGACGGTGGAATGGAATTGCTATGGATTGGTATTTTGATGATTTTTGATGGATTGTCCCGCGATATGTCGGTATGTCGTTGGCTATGGATTGACTGGTTACGAATACGATAATCAATTACTCCTTTCACAGGTGCCTATTCTTGCGTAGCATATCAATGCCTTCCGGGTTCAAGTTCCCAGAATAGTAGTTGTACTTGGGCTGAGTTCCAGTGAGGAAACGTATAATGCAAATAGTTGAAGTTTACACGGGAGGGTCTTTAGCCACCTCTAAGTTTAAGTAAAACTCGCCATAAATTTTCTAAGTAGAAAAATTAGCACACTAACAATGAACATTAGCTTCTTGTATCATTGTTCTCCCGATCTCAATAATGATAATGAGATGACGATAGGGGATTAGGTATATCTGTAGCTTAGAAGATAAACACACTTGCTCTGTACCAAAGGTTTCACTTCTATAAATTGATGATGCTGCTGGGAGCCTTTCAATTGAGTGGTTTTGAATGATATATCGTTATTGTGTGATTTCCTCCAGCTTATTACTATCAGTTACACGCTATCATGCACTGTGCTAGGTAGAGACTTTATCCATCAGATCGCAATTTAATGTACTGTATCTGTTCTTTGCTTTAAATTTTGTTGGATCTGTTTTGTATAGACGTTCTTCATTAATTTCCTCTCTACTTAAGTAATTTTGGGTAAGCATACCTTTTGCCTTTAGAATGAGGATTCCAGTCATCATGTTACTAAACTACAAATGTAACCATTACAATCCAAAATCCAATATACTAATGTAACCAGACACACCCCAACTTCTTCAAATCTGCATGATTAATTTCACTTAAAACTTTTAGCAAAGATGAACAATTGAATTTCAAAAGCTGTGACATTGTTTCCGTCCACCAACATTTTTAACTAAAGAAGACCCTTTCGAAAATCGTGAACTATGGTATAAAAAGACACTCATCTTTGTAAAAAAAACTGCCGATAAGCCCATATTGGGGAATATGTGGCTATTCATGCTTGTAAAAGTGGTTGAGCCTTCAAGAAAACCCTGCTACAACTGCGACGTAGAATATTCAGTCGCAACTGGCACTTCTTGCCAACTGTATTCTCGAGTAACGCAGCTGCCTCCATTCCTTAAGTCGATGAGCCCTGTGAAAAACATCGGTGTAAAGGGTTCTTTAATTTTCATAAAGTAAACTATGTACTCAGCACTAAACCCTTTTAGTTGCTTCCATTCGTTTCTACGCTTAATTTGTTGGTGATTTGATGCATCATGTGTCCGTAAACGTTCATGAGCATAATAAGCCCCCGTCACCCCAACCCTCAGATGGCACAGATCACTTGGCTTATCCACTAATATCTGCCCCTTGATATCCCCTTTAAAATGACATATTGCATGTTGGAATTAGACACGGGGTTTAGTAATGCATCGTGATCATTTGGACATCCAGACAGATGAAAATCCTTAATCCAAATTCAACTGGAGTTTTTTATATTGATTGATAGGCATGAAAAATCTTTTCAGTATTAATAAAACATGTCTTCATTACTGGCAACTGGAAGCACAGACGTTTTGTTCCTTTTCTGATTTTTTCACGGACTGTCATACTCCTAAGTAAGCAAAACTGAGACGGTTGGTAAGTCATACTAATTAGCCGTCTTGTTGTCCCTGTTACATTAATTTAATTCCTTTTATTAATGGTCAGCTCCATGTAAGGCCTCCGTATTCAGTCTAGGACCTTAACGTGACTTTCATAAAAAAGCTACAATATTATGTCTTAAAACAAGTTGACTTAACTTGAACGTAGGAACTTCAACTTGCGTAATCTGATAAAGCTATTAAGTGCACCTTACCTGTACCTTAGTACGTGAAACTGGAACGTAAACATAACGGATGCATACACAAATCCTTAGAATCTACGCTGAAAAATACTAAAGGGATTTAATCCAAACTTTCAAGCATACTAAAGATATTATGCGAAGAAAGAGCTCCAGTCAAAATGTATTATAGTCCGTGAAACCATAAGAAATGCACTCATGGTTAAAAAAAGTGATGAAAGTGAAAGTTTGATCCCCGAACGAACAAGGGATTTGTTCTTAAGTGAACAAGAGAACTGTCAACTGTGGCCAAGTGCGGCTTCACTGAAGTACCGAATAATTTGAGATGACGTTTGAGAATGGCACTAAGAGGAAGTCATATTCTTTCGTCAAGTAATCATTCATAAATCGTAATAATATAGGAGCAAAGGATACCTTACATTATTAGCTTTTGCATTTTAAATGCTGCATTTCCAGTTTTTTAATTTGGAAATAGAAACCACACTCTCGTTTAAAAGTTAAATAGCAAATGTCCGCTATTTGAAATTTGACCCCAAGATCTGTGAAGCTTGTTTGGAAAGTAAAATTGCAGCAAGAAATACTGTATTTACAGAAATAATTCCCCTAGGAAATTGTTTTTTAGAAGGAAGGATAAAAAAGCTTCACATGAGTAAAGAGATAAGGTGAATTTTATGGCATTATTTAGAGGGTGGCCTTATGAGTGGAAAACATAGCCGAAAACACGGTAGGTAGTTTTGTGTGCTAAAAGCTCAAACAAATAAAATGTTTACTCAGTAAATTGAGAGTTCATAACCCTATAGGTAGCAAAGATTTAGATGTGAACTAGGACTTGAACAGCTCTTCAATGAAAAGCATCTACATCAAGGTTGAATACAGCGAAGACCATCTCACAAATTGCTGAAATGACTACAGACACTTCAGATTAATTTAATCAATTGAGTTTATTCCATATTAAAATTGTATTGTGTCTTTACGAGAACTTCAGAGTAAACCTGGGACAACCTTCGCTTAAGCCTTTGACAATCATTGCTTCCTTCTATGTAGTAATTAAAGCACTTTCTTCTCTGGTTTTTATTTTCAGGTGCATTTCTAATCCCTTACGTGACAATGTTAGTGGTCGGAGGGATTCCCTTATTCTATATGGAGCTGGCCCTAGGTCAGTACAACCGGAAGGGGGCTATTACCTGTTGGGGAAGGCTAGTCCCACTTTTCAAAGGTATTCTGTCTTCATCCACAGCTTAATAATACTTGCAAATTATCCTTAATAACTTATTTTTCATGCATATACCAAACTTGCATACTCACAGCGCTTTAAAGAGGTAAGGAAAAGCAGTTGACCACAATTCCTCCGACAAAAATCGGAATACCTTTAAAATGTTCTAAACTTCGCTCCACCCTCCTTACTAATGTATATATGCACTTCAAGGCTCAAAGTCTGAAGTTAGTGACCTATTTGATGGAAGAGAAAGTGACTGGAATGACTTGGTGGTGGTAGTAAAAAGGGAATAATAATTTGGGTCTGTGTGAGGTAATGAGCTGGAGACGGGTGGAGTAGGGGGAGGAGTAGACTTGTAGAAGAAGAGGGCCTCGTAGTATTGATAAAGGTAATAGTGATTTTGGAGTAGAAGTGGCAGTAGCCCTACCTAGTAGTGAAGGCAGGAGAGTAATGGGACGGAAGCAGGAAGCAGGGCTCTGCCTAATGGTCCCTCATAATGGCACTTCATAATGGCTCGCTAATGTACCGTGATTCAACCGTGAACAACGGGACAATTTCACTCGCATTCACCACTCTGCCCGTCTGTAAAGGGAACAAATCCTCATGGATCTGTTGCATTCCTCCTCAAGCAGTCTGCCAACTGTTTGCTTTCTCCAGTAGGACTTCGTAAATAGCAGTAGAAGTAAGCAATAAGCCAAAAAGTATCCAGTCAGGAAGTTAAGAATCCAAGGGAACTCTCCACAGTCTTGCCAATTTCAATCAATCCTCTAGTATTATAACCGTATTGGCCAGATTGGATCTCTCTCTTTATCTATCAATCTCCCTTAATCTTATATACTTTATATCCAAGGTCGCAAATCCAATTGATCCCTTGCAGCTTCTTCGTCTTCCTCTACTTTTCTCTACTACTTCTTCGCGTATGCCTCAAGAATCTGTGTATTATACAGCATATAATCCGCTAACTTTACATAACCTCTTGTAAGACCTTATAAAATCATAGCTCGGCTCAATTCCATACTTGGAAACCATAAAAATTACTTTCTCTAGCATTTCTATTATCTCAACTTTATTTAATTACTGAGATGGGTCATCAAATGGAAGAAAGATTCCATAAATAATTAACAAACCCTTATAGTTTCATAGTTTCTAGCTTATTTTTGCTGTTTGACTACTAAAAAATCTTTAATGGTGATTGATTATAGAAAAAGACGTTGACGAAGAAAAAGTTGTCGGTGGGAGACCAGATTATAAATGTTAAGCTGAACCGGTTAACTATGAAGCCGAGTTTACATTTTTTACAGTTTACAACCATTAATGTTTGGAGGATTAAGAAGTCGACGGGATTTAATGGCAGGTCTGTCGTTTCAGCTGCTGCAGCTAGGTCAGGAGTACTTGATAAAGTCAAAGCTTAGGCGTTTAACTGTAAAAAAAAGCAAGCATAAGCTTCGGAGGTAATATGATATATGCTTGGATGAAGAACTCGTACATTTTAAAACGTTCCAAAACCAGGTAGGATGTTTTATAGGGACTGAATATGATTTTAACCCTTCTCTTTCTTGACAATTTCGATAGAGAATGGGGCAAAGATTGACACAAGAATGGGCAAAGGGTAATAATAATAAGGAGACAGGGTTGGAGCAGCGAGCTAATGTAATATGATGTTCAGGGAGTGAAAGATAGAGAGATACGTTAAGGTTTTGCTAGAGAAGGAGAAAATTGAAGACGTGATGTTGATATTTTTGGAGGATCCACTATTACTACTGCTTCAACTCGGAAGACTAACTTAATTTCCATTCTCTCCTTTCATCTGATTTTGAAAATGAAATTGAGCTTGTCCTGATACTGTAGATTAGACTGGAACCGATCAATCTTCACTTGACTTGGGAAACACTACTCTACTCCAACGAAGGTAGAAAGTAGATGATGATATGAGTAAGTGAGGGCAAAAAACTTCAATACTGGTAGTTCTAATGAGTAATAAAAGTGGAAAGGGTGACCTGTAATTATAAAATATCTAGATAGAGCGCATGGTGTTAGTGATACTGTAAATTCATGAAAATAGACATCCGAATCGCTTAGGGGTTTCTCCCTATAAACAAAGTTTACTTGCGACGTAATAAACACTCTTATTAGGAAAAATTAGCTGTAGATGTTGTTTCGGCCTCTGTTAAACTACTTATCTGCTGTAGCTATTGATGATTACCATTCAGGCTTGGATAAGAGCCTGAGAGGGATATGGTATTAATGTTGAACCAAAGAACCATGCTGGTATTGCCTCCGTGCATATTTTGTAGAACCGTACAAGTCTACGACATGGATTTTTTTACTTTTGTGACTGGCAGTGACAGTATTGGCCCTCTTATTTGAGATATTGTTTCTCAGCCAATTTATTACGACCAATTCACTGTTGTTCGCTTTTTTTTATCAACCACAGATTGCAGATATATTCTCATCTGGCGCAATATGCTAATATTATAACTGCGTTAGTACATCTAGTCTCCTCTGAAATTAAAATAACCCAATGATAATATAATTTACTGTATGTACTAAGATACAGTGAGAAAGGTTAATCAAACTTAAAATAATTCCTTTAATGTTTGATGGTATATTAGCGTTGTCGTTGTAAAGATGTAATGGTTGCTTCCAATAGTCTTCATTATTGAAAGAAGAATGCATTTCATTACTGATGCGTTACATCCTGAAAAAGCTCAAATTCAATGAACCTTTAAATACAATTCGTCCTCTACCTCTAGGAATTGGATACACCGTTGCATTGATTGCTTTCTACGTGGACTTTTATTACAATGTGATCATCGCATGGGCTCTTCGCTATTTCATCGCTTCTTTCACGATGGATCTACCTTGGACGAATTGTGCCAGTGAATGGGCCACCGATTCATGCCAACCAGTAAACATCTTATTGTTCTGTTTGTTTAGTGCTTGCTTTTTTAGTTAACTACATTTCTAAGATGACAAGGAAGGAACCGGAATATCCTCAAATTTTTAGCATCCAAAATTAAAAACTATAAAAATTATGCGTACACATTCACTAAATTATTCAATTAATATATTTCAGATCGAGGTTGATGGACCAGATTTGTCCCTGAATATAAGTTCCCCTAGAATAGATTATTTGGGGAATGGGACGGACCTGTCTCTAGACAATAAAACATCCTCTGCCGAGGAATACTTTTAGTGAGTTTCATAAAACTATATAATGGATGTAACATGTAACGATGTAAACGTTAAAACCTTATGGCTTTCGAAACACCCTTTCCTCTATGAAGTAAATTTTTTCTGCAACATATACTATTTTGGTGAAAGTCGACACATTCTAGAGTTACAATGGAGTACCGGACTTCATGATTTGGGAAAAATCAAGCCCGACTTGGCCCTCTGTCTTTTAGCAGTCTACGTAATCTGCTACTTCAGTTTATGGAAGGGCATATCTACATCTGGCAAGGTACAAACCACAGTTTACTTACTTGCTAGGTCTTGCATCAAATCTTAGAGCAATACTACACATAAACCTTTCCATATTTTATTAAAATATTAGGTAGTGTGGTTCACGGCATTGTTTCCATACGCCGTCTTGTTCATTTTGCTCATCCGAGGAATAACTTTACCAGGAGCAATCGAAGGGATCAAGTACTATCTTCGACCCAACTTCTCGTCCATAACTCGTGCTGAGGTGAGCTACTCATCCATTACGTTTTTATTTATTTTTAAGGAAGTAAACCCATCAATCATAATTAAATCCTGACCTACAGAATAGGATCTTTATTTACTTTTCAAAAGTATTGGCAAATAATGAATGTATGCGTATGCTTAAACAAGCATCTGCATCTTAGAATTGAGCAAAAGAAATTTAAGATCTTCCATCCATCCACTAAAAGAAACCCCCTTCTGAATCGGAATTACGCCCTAAATCTCGAAGCGGATAGCTCGTACCAACTCTTTCGTTAAAAGTAGTATTGTAAATTGTAAATTCTGTAACTCACTTCTGACATTGCATTACCCAGTTAGTATATTTTCTCAAGGGAAGGTTTCTTCAGCACCACAAAGAATCGTTTCAATCAACCGAACGAACGTTGCACTTAACTTTAGTAAGTCGTAATTGAAAAGGTTACTTCCGTTCTGTACGTGCTGTTTATTTTCCGGGCCTATTTGTAAACCTGAAGCTGCACTTTATTGCGGCCTTTTATCTCTTTCATGGGCTTCATTGAAATGGCCTATTTAGCGTTTGAGACGGAAGAAAAGTCAGAAAAAAGTTTTAGATGGAATAGAAATCAGCAACATGGGCACAACCCGAACCGCTGTCCTAGTCCTTAGTCGTGATCTCATGGAGGACTTTAGCTTTTGGACTACAAAAAGTAATCCTGTGTTGAGGTCGCTGTTTGGGTTTAAAATGATGGAACTTACTCGCTGTAAGCCACATCGTTGGAGGAACGGTGAAGGGGTTTGTTGGCAATCCAAGTGGCTGGAGAAAGGCATAACAGGATAACAAATGTGGAGTGCATGTATCATCAGTACCAAGTAGTCGTACTAATGCGGGTAGTGGTGTGTGTGTAGTGTGTTAGAAATATGTAGAAGAATGTGATGAGAATGTTGATGAAGTGAATCCATCCGTGTGGGCCCTCGTGAATGTGTCAACTTAGAAGTGGCTAATGGACTTCTCATGTTCTCCTTGAGCATGAGGAATGACCCAGCACTCTTCTTCTTGACCCCACCCCCCTTTCCGACCAAAATCACCCCCATCTCTTTCTCAAGAATTTGCTTTGTATTCACCCCTTCCCGTATGACTTATCGGTAGCGGTAGCAGTCATTGATTGCAGTAATCTGAACTTTAGTGTCAAACAGGGGCACGTTTTACCTCTTGTATTATTTTGCCCGATGCTAACTTTTTTCAGGTATGGGTTGATGCAGCCACTCAAGTATTCTTCTCCCTTGGACCGGGCTTTGGTGTCCTTCTTGCCTTCGCCTCGTACAACAAGTTCCACAACAACGTTTACAAGTCAGTTACTCGAACGAATTTAATACTTTCAGGGCCGACGGGCCCCTCATTTACTGTCTGCATTCTGCATATCGTTTTTCCGATTTTAACGCCGCCCAAAATTTCAGCTCCTTAATACATCCCCCTACCTTTCCCCGTTAAAATTTCACCCTATCTTATTCGTTTTTAAGAAAGTTTAAATTTTTTGTTTTAAATAAGTACTCCCCAGGGGAGTTAAAACCGGATATACGATAGGTTACTTCTATTTCATCTGATCTCTAACTTTTGCAAAAAGTTAAAAATTAATCTTACATCATTGTCAAAGGGCAGAAGTGGGTTAGTTTCATGACCTGTAGCAAACAAGTTCGGCCCACAGATAATCGTTGTAAACCCATCGTTTTCATCGAAAGATTTTAAATATTCACAATAATTATTATTTGACAGGTTTAAACTGATTGACTTAGTCATATGATACTTTAGATTTTTGTAATTCCAGTCAAACGGAAGCTCCACTGGAGCTGGGGCATTTATGGTTGTATTTTAATGTTACCGTTTTATGAAGAAGAAATTATTTTGATGAGTTTTGTTTGCAACCCAACAATACGGCTGACTTGACCACAGACAAAGTAGTGTTTAGAAACTTTCATATCTTGAAGTCTATGAAATATTGAAGCTGCGTTTAAACTGCATGCTTCCTATAAATGAATGCAGTGCATCGCCCGAGTAAGGCAGGGTTTCGCATCATTTTGATTCCGTTATAAACCGTTCCATTTAAATTGTCTCCGGCCTGTATTTCAGAGACGCGCTGCTGACAAGTTGCATAAACTCGGCGACCAGTTTCATAGCGGGATTCGTGGTCTTTTCAGTCCTGGGCTATATGTCAGATCAAAGCAAGAAACCCATTGAGGTAAGTATTTTCTAATCGGATCAAGCACACTATGATAAATTGGTGTATTAGCAGCCCAGAAGCTCCTCAACTAGCCAAAACTAGAGAGGGGAACCTTTAATCATTGAACGGCGGACTGCTTCTTGAGATTTGTTTGACTTTTTGTGATCAGCAAGTGGCTCAAGAAGGGCCAGGACTGGTGTTTGTCGTCTATCCCGAAGCTATTGCCAAGATGCCCGGTTCTACTTTTTGGGCTTTGTGCTTCTTCATGATGCTGCTCACTCTCGGACTTGACAGCTCCGTATGTTCTTTCTGATTACTTAACTATTTGCTATATCTGTCTCATTCTTTATTGCTTCGCAATATACAATACAATGCGTCTTTAATCTCACTCCTCGTCCACCTTTCTATTTACTTTCCACTCGGATTAACCTAACTGGAACGGCCTGGCATGTCTGGCCGATTGTGCGATTTTTATTACCCCTCTGCCCTATCTCCACAGCTATTTACTACTAGATACTTGGCTAATCTGCCCTGGCTTGCTTTGTTTGTCCATGTTTATAGTTCGGGGGGTCCGAGGCCATCATCACAGCTTTGAGTGACGAGTTCCCCATGATTGGGGCTCATCGGGAGATCTTCGTCCTTTGCTTGTTCTCGTTGTACTTCATCGTTGGACTCGCCTCGTGTTCCCAGGGTGGATTCTACTTTTTCAATCTTCTTGAACGATACGCTGCAGGATTCTCTATCCTCATCGCTGTATTCTTTGAGGCGATTGCTGTCTCTTGGATTTATGGTTTGTTTGTTTAGACATAATCTTTCCATATGCCGGCTTGATTGCCTTCATTAATCTCACTCCATTATGATAAGTACTGCATACTACAGACCTTTGGGTGGCATTCTACCTCCTAAAGCGTTATAATCTTCAGCAAACGCCTACAAATTAAAACGTGACTTTCTCTCGAAACGTTGAGCTTGAGCTAATAATTTTTTTTTACTGAATTGCAAACAGGGATTGATAGATTCAGTGCTGATATTCAAGAAATGATCGGATCCTATCCTGGGCTGTATTGGCGAGTTTGTTGGAAATTCTTTGCTCCTATTTTCATTTTGGTGTGTGCCCTTTCATAAATTTGAACCGTTTATATTATTATTAGAAGTCATATATGTTGTATTTCTGTCGGTGGGCCTACAGAGAGAAAGCTTGTACTGATTAAAAGAGAAGGGGTTTTTTATCTAGTTTATTATAGTGTTTGGATTGATGATAAATGAGCCGCTGAAAATCAACGATTATCTCTACCCTGAATGGGCCAATGTTCTTGGATGGAGCATTGCTGGTTCGAGCATTGCTTGGATCCCTGGCATGGCACTTTATAAAATTGCCGTCACTAAAGGCACCTTTCTTCAGGCAATTTTTTAACTAAAAATTTCAGAAATCGTCTTCAATTGTGTCTAATATGTTTTATTTTCCATGATAATAATGTAATATTTGGCAAATTGCAGCGAATAAAGATTCTGACAACACCATGGAGAGATCAGGTGCAGCAAGGGTCAGTTCTTAATGGGATTCAAGTGGAAGCTACAAGAGTAAAAAGCAACATTATAGGAGAACCCGTTTAAAACTGGATCAAATGCTGAGATTTTAGAAGAAATTTGTAGAAATCAATCACTTATTAATGAGCTGGTATGGCTGGAGGAGATATGTAATTAATATTTCCCTGAAATGATAAGATTGGATGCAGTTCAAACAGCAGCCAGTTTGTGCTGCATCCCGTCCGCGGAAAGGGTGACCGAAATCACCTTTTGCAGAGCTCTGCAGAGGGAGGCCTATACTATAGGCCTTTCCTACGTCTCTTTTTATCATCCTTCACATTTCTGCTAGTACAATACACATTTGTCTCATGGATTGTTCCACCATTCATATCTTTTTTATCTTGCAAAAATATAATGTAGGTTAGGCTGAAAAATGTTGCTATACCGTGTATTTGAGAGAAAAAACAGGCGAATAACATTTTAAATTACAATACTCTGCTTTGCTTCTATTAAATAAAAGATTGGGCTTAATAATCTACAACAATGTGTTTCCGATACTTCACTGACTGTTTCATAATACAAGAGGAAAATCAATTTTCAAAACATGAATCGACTGAACAGATATGCAAGACGCACTATGGATAATTTTTATTTCAGAGTTTGGCAATGGCTTAAAAAAGTAAAGAACTGAAGAACTAATACTCTGCGCTTCTCAAAAACATGCATTAAATACTAAGATCGTATAGCAGAATAGTACTTATCAACGAACTTTAGACAACTGAAATGTATACGTATATATCGCGATACATGTATTTTATATTTGACTTGCCTAAAGTGGTATAGAAAATATAACTTCACACTACATTAAACTTCCACATTAATTTTTATTACTAGAAGCCCTATAAATAAATTTTCCCGTTTTCGATTCTTTATCATTTGATTACCTACTTGCTTTGGTAGCTAAAAGTCAATTTTGCCCTTCCTAATTGTTTTGAAATCATCCAAGTAATTTTTCTTTCCTCTACAATTAACAATATTCTTTTAATTTTCGTAAATAAAATATAGTTGTTGGTTTCATTGACTGTAATTTAATAGCCGACCTTGATAACGTTTCATTCTTCCTTTTAGCTAACGTTCTCTTTGAATCCATGTTACATTAGAAAGAGACGAAGAAGAGGTTTATTTCTTTTGAAACAACGGTTGTTACAAGTTGACCTGGATGAATGAAAATGTGAGTGAGTAGTTTTTTGCAACGTCAACATTTCTAACAGTATAAGGCAACTTAAAATTAACAGACGGAATGCGTCCGGTTTAAAACAGATAGATAAAGGTGATTGCCAGCTTTACGAAAAACATCATGGGCCGTAAAAAAAATTATATAGGTGGATGAAGACGCGAATTTATGAATGAAATAGTCAACCAGCCATGGCCACGCCACAACCAGCTCTAGCTTCGTCTACTTTAGTTAAAGTAAGGCTTTTATGAACGAAGGAAGAGTTCGTTACACATTGAAAGGTGGATTTACAATAATAAAGAAGAAAATCCTATAAAATAAGAAGTTAAATAGGTTGGGGGTGGAAGGAAGTAAACATACTTGTTCCAATTAGAACAATAGGATGCACTCATGAAACATGAAACATGCACTGTTGACTGTAGTTTTGTAATGATAAACTTTTTTGACATAAACATAACTAAAATTCAATTCAGTTGAGAAATCATGAGTTTTAGCCAACAAAGTGCCATGCCACGTAGTAAACCCATGTTGTAAAGTAAAGCTATGTTTATTCAAGCAAATTAAAATTTAATTAATTAAACTAGCTATCAGATAAGGAAAAAGATTCAAGATCAAATTAAACTTATAGTACAATTTACATCAATAATTCAATTATAATTAAGCCGGAATTCCAACGAAAATTGTAGATTAGCGTATTGTCTCGAGAGGGGCCCTCCCCTTAGTTACTAATAATTACAACATAAGCCCCCTTTGATTTTATTCTAAATTTGACCCCAAAAAAACGGAAAAATTAATTAGTAGCCTGGGCCGGTAAATGCATAATTTGAGTCGTTTGAACCACAGATTTTTTTATGAACGGAAGTTTTCATTAAATTATGAACCAATTTGAAACTTCAGGAAGGAGGAGCTGTAGCATGCAGTACAGATTTACATTAAAAAGTAAAATCCTTACCCAACAAGTCAGCTTTAACTTTTAATCTAAACTAACAGTACTGTGACTGTGGACCATGAATCGGTGAGATGGTAATGCAACTAACCCTCATCTTTGAGTCTAAACTAAGAACATCGAAACGAATTAAAAATAGCATCTTAGGTTCAATTACTTCCCGACAATAATTGCTACTTATCCTTCGCACTTTGACCGTTTAAAAAAATGTACGCCCATTAGCGCTGTTCTTGCCCTTTTCAATGACCACGTTCTGTTGTCTTAATATTTAAAGCCATTTAGGAAAAGAAATCTTTCATTCAATGTAAAGGAAACCACTCTCGTCTTATTAGCAAGTAAAAAGAAGTTTCCTTAAATAAACCATGCTTATGAAGAAGACTAAGCTACTCCCCTACTACGAGGCACTACACACCGCAGACCGGTAGAACTAGAATAACAATGAGCAGATACTATCTATGACTCTGATGACAATGTCTGTGCCCAGACAGACAGGTAAACTATGAATGAACTGAAGAGGCGTAGAACTTGTCAATGAAAGATGCTTAAGAAACCTGAGATCAAAAAGCAGCCAGTGGTACCATTACAATTTGAGACAGACAGAAGGTCGCTCGTCAAGGCTGAATTCCTTGGCAGATATGCAGGTAGTTAGAATAGGTACTGGGCACTGGGCAGCAATAAGCATCCTCTTCCGAAGACCATTTTATACCATATTGCTTGCTTTTTTTTGTACATCATCGTACATTACTTTTATGACTTCATCTCTCTTCTAGAAAGTAGTTTGTACTTAAAGATTAAATGTAAAGTGTAATGATAATAACGATACGGTAATTGAAGTTCGGCCAGATGTAAATCCCTCTCTGCCAAAATTATGTGCAACAATGCAAAGTAATTGACTACTAATTGGTAATTAAAAGAAAAAATACATGAACCCAAACGACACAAAAGTTTTTTGTGTGTGACGAATAAAAAGGGTCTGTTCGGTTGGATCGGTAGCCATTAAACGGTAGCGGTGGACACGAATTTCAGCTATTTTCAGGGCCAATAAACCGCAGTTTATTTACAATGGTAATTAGTAATTAACAATTTTTTAAGTAGTTGCAGATGCCTATGCTATAAAAGTTTACAGGATGGCTTTTTGTAAGGGGGTGGGTGGGTGTAGTGGCTTACTGTCTGACTGTGGAATTTCCTTAATAAGGGTGGTTGCTTAGTTGTACAATCTAATTCTGAATCGAAAGCGGATCTAGATTGAGCTGCTGCTGAGATAGCTTTGAATCAGTTTCCACAACAATAAAAAAAACTTTAAGGATTTTTTAAAGAATGAACCAGTTCTTGAGGTCCACAACCTCAAACAACTTAAAAGTATGAGAGATTACAAGCTTTTTAGGGGTTTCCTCACCATTCATTCATCACTTTCATTCATCCTTGCTCGGCCTAGTACCTTCGGGTGCACGACAAATGATACCTAGCGTCAAATGATACCTAGCGTCAAATGATACCTAGCGTCAAATGACACCGTGGGTACCTCTCATCATCGCTTTGCTTTAGGGAAAAATATTGAAATGAAAATAAATATATTCTATTTACTACATCTTCAACATGTTGAGAAAAAAATGCCTTTTTCACTTTTTTGAGATCTATTCTAATACGGTGGTTTTAGTTGGATTAGGTAGTCTAATGATTACCATCAGTTGCATCTCATGAAGAAAATATTGAAATTAAAAACAATTTTCGAACTTTATTTAAAAGTTTTTCAAAATTTCGTGAAAAAATAAGGGATATCACAAGTAGCAAAATTTACATGCAGTATAATGGTTTCTTATAAAAAATATGCACATTTATGGTTTTTTCATTACAAGCGAGTCCTGATAGTGGTTTTTCATTTCATTTCGTATTAGTTATAGGGTATTTGGAATTAGTGAACCTCGGAGTATTATAACCTAATCGTAATCCTCAGATTTTTGCAAAAATGACTTAGCTATTCTGATTATAACGAAAAATGGAAAGAGGGAAATCCTTTTTCATATTATATTATTATGGCCTGCGAGCGAAACCGACCGTTGGCCGTCACAGGAAGAAAATTTTCGGTGGCAGGAAGATTGGAAGATATTCCACCTAATGCTAAGTAGAATGTATTTATTTTCATTGCAATACATTTTGCCCTAAAGCAGAGCGATGATGAGAGGTACCCACGGTATCATTTGACGCGGTATCATTTGACGCTAGGTATCATTTGACGCGGTGTCATTTGACGCTAGGTATCATTTGACGCGGTATCATTTGTCGTAGACTCGTACCTTCACGCGCAAGAAACCTTTCTACTACTTACTCTTTACAACCACGTTGTGAAAAAACCCAAGGAATCCACAAGAGCAATAAGGATCTAAAAGAGTTAAAAATTGCATGCTAGTTTAAATGGCAAAATGTACATAACTTGCTTACCTACTTGCCGCATGCTGCAACTATTAACTACTACGGCAGACAATATTACAATAGATGAGAAAGGGATTTAACCAAATATAGCAAGCTTGTACCAAGTCAAATTTCTCTGCTCGGCTAGTACGATAAAATTGAAATTTATTATTGCTTTAAAGGGCCAAAATATTATATTTTATGAAATCTTTAAATAAACGGGCAAATAAAAAGGAGTTTATAAACCCTTCTTCTTACCACGAGTAAGCATCATCCGCGGATCATCCCTTTAATAGAACTGCGTGGACAAGAAGCAAAACTTACTCACGCTAGGACAAACTAGCCATTTACACTTGACTTTCGTGGTATCGTATGCATAAAATTCCTACAAAAAACGGCCCAGTTCCCACATTACGGATTATAATATTACAAAGAGGTATTTTTACGACCTTTAATTTTACATTTGTTTGTGACGATGAATGCCAAAAATAATACTTGGAACAAATTTGACATAAAGTGGCCATAAGCTTCTGGTGAGCTTGAGCAAAAATCCAATCCTAGGTCGAGGGAAAGGAATAAGCAGACGTGTGCCTTTTTACTTTTAAAACTCGAGACGGATATTGAAACAAACCTTGTAAATTTAAGTTAGGGTTTAGTTAAAAGTAAAGTTAGTTAGGGGAGAGTGAATGTATACCGGATCCAAAGAGGATTGCGGATCTGTCCCAAATTTCACTCGTTGTCGTCGTTCTAGTCCAAGTGAGTTGTAGTGGTTAGTTAGTAGTAGTAGTACCTACAAAAATATTATTATGTTGGCTTATTAGAAACCAGCTTGTCTCAACCCCTGAGGTGGAATGCAAACATGATCATCCTCGCAATCCCATCACAGCAACAAGAAATCCTTTAGAATAGACGCAACCAGGTAGTTCATAGTGGTTAGTTAAGTTAGTTGCACATTAAGCTGAGATTAAGCTTAGCTATTGGTTAGGCAGGTGCATGTTTAACTTTTCTGCTGTGCATTACTGAATGACTGTTGCACTTGTCTAATACTTACTTGCCCCTCTTACCATAGGATCAGTTAGTCAAGGTCGACTCTCTCGTGGACATCTCATCATCTCGCATAACCACCAAGATAACTCTTTGTCTACTAGACTCGTCTCAAATAAAATTATTTATCAGTTTGCTACAATCTTCCTTAACTGTTAGAACACTGCTTATCAAGGAAGCGTTGGTGTTGAAGAAAATTCAAACTCTCGTTTTCGAAAAACTGTAGTCTTCTCATCACTTCAGACGCTGACCGTTACAGTTCCATGAAAACGTAGATACGTACACAACACTCTAACGGTCAACGGACCTGTCACTTTTGACTGGCCACGTTGGAACTGGACTGGAACAGACGAATTAAATGCAATAAGTGGGAAGGTCCTATTGTTGACGACGTAGGTCATGAGGGTGTGGCTCGTGCAGACCATTAGTGTATAGGTTTCTAGGAAACACTGGGGTTTGGTCGAGCCTGAACTCCTAATCGGAGAAAAACCTTAAGTTTCGTATTATTTTTTATGCAAAAAGTACCCGAAACCTATGCCATCGGAAATCAGCGTCAGTGAAACCATACATATGCGGAAACGTCTCTTTCAAAATCAAATTAATAAGGAATGCATCTTCGTATGCAAATCATCTGAGTCCAAATGCAAAAGCTACGCCCTTCCAGAAAGCTATTATGAGTAAATGGGTAATTGGGGTTCTTCCTTTCCGATTGACGGGAGTTTAACCTTCTAAGTACAATTACGCGATTTGTTCTAAAAAAACTAGTACGTCTGGGAGCAAGAAGTATACAGTATCGGCAGACATGCAGCAACAACACAAGTTTATCGTTTATATTTTGAGTGTCTCAGCAGAAGTCATAAGTAAATGGGTGTGTAAAGTAAAGTGGTACTACTTTCGCCAGTTGGTAATCCCATCTTCAGAAAGCAGTTGTTTAATTATTACTGAGTGATTCCCAGTTTTTACTACTACTATCTTTTGTTCTTCACGGTATTTTGCTTGTGTTAATCCCTAAAAAAGTCTTATACCTCGTTATCGGTGGGCATAAGAAAGAGTCATAATCATAATTGACACAGAGAGATCTGAAATAATTTGACAGACTTGAAATAGGTGAGTTGAAGATGTAATCAATCAGTAAGTTGCTATCCTCATTCTTCTGGAAGAATTTCATAACAGGAGGAACGGACAGATAGAATAGGCATTTCTACAGGTTCGTATTGTTCATGTCCGGTTGTCGGAGGTAGAAAAAATATTTGATCTCTCTTATCAGCCACACCGGTTGCCGTTTTGGGCTTATACAGAGTTCGTTGGCCTGGTTACAGTTATTGTTCCAACTGGCTACCTTCTTCAGTCTCATTAGCAGTGGAATTTCATTCATTCCCTAGTTGAACTCATTCTCATCAATTCATTCACTGAATAATATCATCATCATAACGCGTTGTAAAAGCTGGCTACAGGCAGGCAACATCATATAATACAGAATGCACGTACGCTAAAATACTACCTCAAAAAGGCATGAATGAATGGACCAGTTTAACTCCATTATACTAATACTTAATTAAAACCACAACATAATAATTTGTACTTGAATTTTGTAGAATTACTCATATATGTTCATTATTTCCTACCTTCTTCTCTACTGCATAACTTAGCTATAAATAATATTATTGCTATCGGTGCCTCAGAGAGGAAGGAAAGGGCCAATTACAGACGTACCTTTCTTCTTCTGCAATGGTTACTACCTATCTTAAATTAAGGTTTAATTATTCCTTTATTGTGAATATTCATTATGAGATAAATCCATTTCTGAATGCTATTTCTATAAATATTTTCGCATTTAAATTGCATATGATTGACTTGGGCTTTGGAGCAACGAAAGTAGTACTATTGCATTTTAAGATATAGTACATGTTCTTAGTCCAGAATGTGTAATTACTTTTGAATAAAATATATAAGTAACATTTCATTTCGCAAGCAGTATAAGCAGATCTCGCAGATCTTCAGCTTTTATTGGATCATGTCTCAATCCAGAATCTTAGAACATTAGAAAAGAAACCTCTTTAATCAATCCTATGAATTCGGTTGAAAGGTCAAAGGTCGAAAAACGATTTTGCAATAACATTTCTGGACTAACAACCTTTGCATAAATTACAACGTGAAACGATCGATCAGTAAGTCATCGCCTAATAAAAAATCCTAATTACAAATCACTATTTATTTAAATAACGCTTATGCCGTTGCAAATTATAATCCAAAATAGACTAGAAGCCTCGTAAAATTCTTCTAGCCAGCCCCCATAACATAGTTACAGCTAGAGTACTAGCTTTCTCATGAAACAATAATGCTGCAATGCAAAACTCTTCACTCGCGTCGTCGTGCCTCCTTAACCTAACCTACTATTGAAAAACTACAAACCCATCTTGCACTGCATTTTACATCTTTGTATCCTTTTATACTACTTCTATTAAAAATCAAAACACCTAGATATCTCTCAGTTCAGTATTACCGTTTAGCATAATCGTAAACATCAAAGATCGAAGATTTATAATCTTCTCAAGGTAATAAACCTAGCGTCTGCTTCTACCGGCGAATTTTTTCGAGCTATCCGTCTGCTATTCCAATTAACTTCAAGAAGATCACTCCCCTCGGAAATAATAATCATCTAAACATCAAGTAATTGATGCATGCACCAATGCAATACAGGACAAAGGACAAACTACCCTAAGGTTGGTCAATCGAAACTGGAAGGTAGAATGGATTTTGAAACTCATAAGGAAAATGGACCTAATCAAATTGTAATAGAGAAGGCATAAAATACGAGCGATTGTTCCACGTGGCTGGTTCTGTTATGGTTAAGTCGGTGGGACTTTTGCCCGTATTCTAGTGCCTAAGTTCCAACAAATCCCTGTAATCGCCATGTTCGTCATCAACTTATTCAACATCGGTCCACTGCATACAACGTAGTAGAAAATGAAATCTTGATATTCCATTAGTCCCTTCACCATCTTGAAAGAACGGAAACACGAGACCAGTAAGGTTAAGATAGCCTACCACATAAATTATGAGTGAGGATTGACCAACAGCACAAGACTTCTTTACTCATCGCCGGGCCTGACTAAAAACGATGGAAGTTAATTTGTTATCGATTAAACTGAATCCAAGCAATGTATCAGATAACTACCAAATGCTACATCATAATTGCAAAAATTGTACAACTATCCACGTCCACTTTCCATAACGAAGTATATCCTATTTCATGATATGATGATCAATCTTGTCAGAAAATGTTGAATGCTTTTATTCTAGACGTATACGGTCAGCTAGGACAATTCAAGGAATACCTTGTCCAAGAGTTAGAGTATTGCATGGGAATTGGGAATAGAGATTTAAATCTATTTATCTCCCTGGATTAGTTTGATCGATAATGATATTTTAAGACATCTTTTGTCCATCGCACGTACGCTTTATTTTATGAGTCAAAGTGGCTTAGTTTTTACAAAAGAATTGTACATGCTGAATTATTCATGGAGTAATAGTGTGTTTGTGTGTGTGCTCGCTTTACTCTGATAATATGAAAACTGTTTCAGTCAATTTGAACCTTTTTTTTCTACGAAGTTCTAGGTTCTTTTGGTTCTATCACTTTTGCTTTTTCTGAATATTAAATCAATCGCTTTGTTTTTCTTGATTTGATTTTTATCTTTATTAAAGTGTCGAGCCAGTTCAGTGTGACACTGTTGTCACCAGAACCGCCTGCATAATATACGCCTTAAAAATAACCTTAAAAATAGACATAAGTATCATTTCTTTTTTCCACAATCCATTCCTTAACTTTTTTCTTAAACTGATTATGGCTTCAGTCCGAAAAAACCCAATCTTTAGGTAAATTATTCCATAATACAACTGTCCTGTAGGCTACTGACTTAAATCCTTCAGAGACGAATGATAATCCACTCATAAGAGGCATTATCTTCTCTTCAGAGCGAGCAGAAAAAACAATTTTACCAGTTACAACATCTTTGAATGCGTTTTTCAACAGTACAAAATTTTACCTCTCAGAGTCTCTTCTTTCTGTCAAGAACCAACAATAATTCACCAAACCGTGGAGACAGTAGGACTAATGACAGTATAAAGCATTGCAATGGTTTCTACACTGACAATAATAATGCCATCCATTCTAATCCTGTCCTACTATATGTCAGCCCGTTTCATGATAAATAACCCGAACTCTTGATGCAACCTATTTATGCCACGATTACGGTCATGATATTTGGGGCTTATGCATTATTAAGATGTGAAATTTGCTCTTTATGATTGTATTTTTAATTGAATTATCTAGCCTAAATACCTAGGAATTTTATACTGAATATAATTAAATCCTATATTTAACAATTAAATGGATGTGAATAATGGAATAGTATAAAAAGTACTGAGAATAATAAACGTCATGCTTGCTCTTCAACTTTGAAAACCCTGATTCCAAGTTTCCTGTTTCAATGATCAATTCCTCTTTAATATAGCTGCTCCTCTTAATTATTTCCTTCTATCGTTGCGTTCCATGTTAAAAGTAAAAGTTTGTATCATCTGACTCTAATTAAACCCTTTTAAATGGTCTCCTTTGAAACATTTTAATTCCTCGGAGGAATTAAACCGAAAATACGGTAAGAAAAGTAGTTACTTGCTATTTAAGATGTATACTTACCCGGTTCCAGTTACGAAATAAAACTGAGCATAATAAAAATGACTTGTCAAGATCTACTATCTGCAGATTACATTTTCTCTAAAGTAGATACCATATTAGCGTTTTTTTAGAAAGTCGTATGGTCAAAATGGGGGATATTTGGGCAAATTAACCGGCTCACATACTGAGGGGCCTCTGTTTGCTAAAAATTCCAGTCCTATTTCCATAGACTGAGGCCACTTTGCTACTGAGGATCCCTCACAGTCACAACATACGGGAATAAAAGATAGCTTATGTCATAAGTGTTCACCTCTCAAAACCCCAGCAGAGCTGGTCTTTATTTCCAACCAACGTCATACATACAACTTGGATTGCTTGGATACAACAGTACAATGAATTATGTTGATCAGGAAGCAGAAAAGCCACACAAATACTAATGGAACCTTCCCCAGAAGTAGTAGTTTCACGTTTAAAATGCTTTGCATAATAAATTATTGCAACAAAGAAAACTTTTCTTTACTGACGAAAGCATTGGATGAAAGAAAGCACATCATCCTTTTTACAGCATCTATTCCCCAGCTTTCTTTCCACTAAATAAACAGTAAAATATGGGGAAAAGAGTGATTCAACATTTATTATTACTTTACCATTACCATCCACTACCATACACAAATAACCTATGCAATCATGATCATCTGCTGCATAAAGATAAGCCACGCCACCGTAACGTAACCATTTACTCTGCACTGTTGATTATCCGTGTCAACAACGTTTATAGCCATTTGAAACGCACAAGGGAGAATTAAGTGGTTTGACTCCTGGTGAGTATCAAGACACTGCATGAATTAATACCTGTTAGAAAGATCCTAATGCTAAGCAGGTTGAGTGAAAGTGAATGTAACTCAAAGCCACCTGCTTCATGGGATTGCAAGAAGGATATTATCGTAAAACATTCATCCATCAAGACAAGAGTCCCAACTTTTGCTCAGGGTTCGCTAAAAGTTTCCGTAACTAAGTGTCTTAGGCAGAACGGTCTAATTGGCTGACTTGATTGGGTTTCTGTGGAGAAATTCAGCAGAGTAACAGTAAAGTGAGGCAGCAAACCTTCTGAAATATGCAAGGCCAGTCAGAGTAAAAGCTTGAAAAGGCCCAACTGAAATTACAGGTACACTTCGACTACAACTACTATATAGGGTGTATACCGTACATCTTCGAATAGCGGCCGAGGCTACTAATGATTTTTTTAGGTTATTTATGTTGTAAATTTTAACATGCAACTAAATAGGACTTGTAGGGTCATTAATAGTAATTAAGGGGGCCACACTGTTCTAGGATAGGCGGTACATACATGTATGAAACATAGGTAGTAGTGCAAAGGGTATATGATGATTGAATGGGTGGAGAAAGTGGGGAGTTGTAGGGGGAGGTAAGTAAAGACAGAGATGAAGAGAGAAAGTTCGGTGGAGAGTGAAAGTATTTGAGCATGTGCCTGGACTTTCTCTTCTGGTGATAATAATATATAGCTGGAGGATCCAGTGATCAGTAAGTAGTACTGGATGGTTGTTGGGCCAACTATTGCTACAAACGACGACAGTACAGGCATAAAGACAGACGACGAAGAGGTATGGTAGTCCAAGACAAGAGGAGAGTCACCCAGAAGAATGGGAAAGTATTGTAGAGAGTGAGTAAGACTGGCAGTGAAGGATGGAGTTGAGGATGGAGCTCATCTCCAGGAGGATTGGGTCAAAGGTCAAGGGACATTTTTGCAGGAAGACCCTTGTATTCGCCCTCGCCATCACTTCCCTATACTTTGCCCTTCTTAGCTTCTTATCCTTTGTAGCCCTCTCTAACCATCCCCAGCTACAGATACCCCTCACACATTATAAGGTCAGCACAACCACCCTTTCTCTTTTTATGTCTAGTTGGAAACTTTATTGAGCTCTGACCCAGGGCTGTGCATTCTTTGGGTCTGTATGGTACGGTAGGACGTTTTTAAAATCCAGATTCATTTATCTAACTCTGGAATAAATAAGCATCGTTTTGGCAAATTTTTATAGGGATTCATGGTCAAGTCTTTCATGATTAGGGGACAGTTCATGTAACTTTCCATAGCGTGAATGAATGCTTTAAAGTGTTTTTTAGTGTAGAGAGGCACTATGAATTTATTTCCATTGCATTGCAAGAAATTAGCTTTCGGTAGAGAGCTTGAATTTTTTGGAGTTTTTCATATCCACCGTAGTTGTATACACGCTTAAGCAATGTTCCATGTCCAATAAAAGTTTATGAAAGACGGAGACAGAGAATAGAGTAGAAGAAATGGAGTATTGCAGCATAATAGAAGATTACAAGCGTAAACAGAATGTCTAGAACGGGAACGGGATACTATGGCTTAATAGTCAATGATAGCGATACGAGCTTCTAATAAAAATAATAATACGAAAAGTGGCAGTCAATAAAAATGACCTTGATAGGGTAATAGAGATAAGAGTGCTGAAATGAGAGTGAGTATGAGGGATAATTTCTGTATAAAATTATGATGGAAACATTGAGGATTAATTTGCTATTTAGAATGGCTCAACTGTGGCGTCTGTCTATGCTCCAAGTTGGAATTCGATCCGATTGTCGCCTTACGTAGGTAGTGGGAATGGGTCAGACTTGTTGGACAAGACTGGTGGGGGCAGCGGATGGCCAAGGAGAGAGGGGGCATTTGCATCTGACCTCAATCGTAGTAGAAATATATTCAAATGTACACCCGTTCATTACAGAGAACTTCCTAAACCTGTCGTTGCTTTGGCTAGCTTCCCAGGAAGTGGGAATACGTGGCTAAGATATCTTCTTCAGTTGTCAACGGGTCCGTCATCCCTATTAGTTGTTTCCAATTCAATTTATCGGAGTTTTAAAAAATTGATTGTAAGTTGATTCCGCACATAGGTATTTTTACTGGGAGTGTCTATAAGGACTTCGCTTTGCTGAGGAACGGGTTTCCTGGCGAAAGTGTGACGAATGGACGCGTGTTAGCAGTAAAAACGCACGAATCGGGTGCTGCTGCAAGAGCTCAATTTCACAAGGCAATCCTCCTCATCAGAAAGCCAGCCGAGGCCATTTTAGCGGAGTTTAATCGACGGGCAGCTGGTCACATCGGTCATGCTGGTAGAGATAAATATACTCGCAATGCGGGCAGATGTAAGCCCCTGACTCTTTTATGCTTTTTAAAGATTTAATTGATTCCCGTGGTGAATTATTTGGCCTCAAATCAAAAATATGAAATTGCTTAACTAGAGTAAGATAAGACAAAATCAAGGGAGCAAACTATAAAACTAGGGGAAATGTAAACCAGAAATACGCCATTTGTATAGTTTGTAAAAATGAACTCTGACCCTTGACACAGCTATACATTAAGTTACACAGAGTTATACTAACAAACTCTCTTGCGTCCCGTTACATTTCATGAACCATGAATTACTATTTTTGTTCAAGGAACAACAATGCTAATGCTATTTTATGTTTCTGTTACTTCAAATCGGCAGATTGGTCATCATTTGTTGCTCAGAAGGGTAAGTCTTGGACAGAGACGAATCTGGACTGGATCGAAAGGTTCCGAGGTCCACTTCTTATCTCAATGTACCACCAACTCGTTCAAAATACCTCTCAAGAACTGCTCATCATTCTTGACTTCCTTGGAGTAAGTAGCCAAGTTTTCCCAGAGTAACTACACAATAACTACCGTATTTCCTGAAATAATGCCCCTGGGGATTATTATTTCCTGAAATAATGCCCCTGGGAGATTATTATTTCGAATGAAAAATTGGAAATTCTATTAACATGGACAAGATAGGGCAAATTCCTAATTTTAACATGGAAAGGCAGTTGTGCATTTTACCGGGGAGGGGGACTTATTTAGGGGAAGGGGGATTAATTCGGGAAATACGGTACTCTGCTTCTAACTAACAATATCCTGTAATTTTTAGGAATAATAAATTTTGCATTCTTTCTCGCAGGAGTCCGTGTCTGACAGGGTCATGACCTGCGTGGTTAACAACATGGAAGGGATCTACAGACGTAAGAGGAAACCTGCTCAGTTTAACCCTTTCTCAGTGAAGATGGACCGTTTCCTAGCACTGCAGGAGAGGACCGTGGAAACGGCCATAGGGCGTCGGCTCAGTTTAGCCCCCTCAACCACGATCGTCGTATCCCATGACCTCAGCTTCAATCTTACCAACCATGAGTCCACGAGGTGAGATATCCAAAGGTCAACCTCAACCACGATCGTCGTATCCCATGACCTCAGCTTCAATCTTACTAACCATGAGTCCACGAGGTGAGATATTCAAAGGTCAACCTATCCCTTGCCCAATAGTATTTAACCGTATAACCGTACAAACCCATGGTCACAGAGGGAAGAGTATTAAAAATCATGCGCTTTTGACAATTATAGATGTTCATCAACACCAACTATTAGGTTTTAGGCTGAATCTGTTGAAATTATGCGTAACAATATATATAAACGACGAAGTAGAATGTAAGCTAGTAGTATGAGTAACTGTAGTACTTAACCTATCCAAAAAAGCCTAAATTGTAGGTAATCCAACGTAGCAACCAGAGTAGTCCGAATATGTCGTAAAGCTTGAAGTTGAACCTACAAGCGTTTACAAACCGTTGCGATGCTAGTCACTATTTTAGAGTAATTTATCCAAATTCAGCTCAGATAGTCGAAGTAATAATTAGCCGTACCTAAAAAAACTAAGGATAACCTAAATATTTTAGGCGTAGCAGGTGTATGCAATGTAGAAGAGAGTTAAGGACAAAAATGCTTCCCAAACAATCACTCAAACGAAACTGTTGCATCGTGTTCCTCGGGTTCCAGGTTTTTCATGAAACTCGTTTAACTGCTGCTGCTTTCCTGTCGTCAATATATAATACCTTTAGTTATCGAATGGGCTGAGGTGCTTATCGAATTTGTAAACTTATCTTCCGTTTAAAAAATAGCCACGGTAGACATGAGATATGAATGAGAGATTAGATTACGTTGGCTGATACGACTCCGACCATTCTGGTTTCTGGTCTTCTTGAAGTACCTAAAATTGGTATAAATGTCCAATAGACTATAGAAAAACTGCTTCCAAAAAAGTGAACGCAACAAAAAAGCTATAAAGTATTAAAAAGTTTAACAGGATTTACTTTACTTAGGTGTCAGATTATAATGCAAATAATAATTAATTAGTGCCGCATGTAGAATATTAATTGGAATACAAACCGCTACCGTCGTCGTGTGACCGTACCGTTACCGTTAGCTAGATGAGATGCTACCGTAACATTAGAATTACTATATTTGATGATATTACGAAGTACATAGTAACATGATGGGGAAGATTTTTATTCGCAATTCGTGGACAGAAAGAAAAATACGTCCTGTTTTTGTACTGGAATTGAAAGTAATTGAAATTATACTTCCCATCCTCCATAAAACCAATCCAAACTCTCTCAAAAACTTTACAATCATTTCCTACAAGTGAGAGCTCTGTCCTTTCCCGAATTCAAGAAATTTTATAAGATGAAAGCTTTGTGTCAATCATTAGATGGAATAAGTAAACTTTACTCAAGGGTAACTTCCAGAATGTGACAGGTCCTGACCTAAAATCATTCCTTCAAGAAGGGCAAAGGGTATATATTGTAGAATCCCGTGCGGGAATGGGATAGAAATATGTAACCCTTTCAGAAGGCAATTAGACTTTACGGAAAGTATCCCTCATGGGGAACGATGTACCCCTAAAAATGTCAAAATTGTCCATCCTTTATATGTTAAAAAGCCATGCCCGTTCTTATTTGGGTATAAATCTTTCCGCAGCCACTGCTTATGGGGTTGTAACTACAAATGGACCCTTTATACTTCTACTCATGAGAATGAAGCTTAACTTTTTAACAATTCTTTCAGAGTGGATTTTCCAAATGAATTTTATTGAGATTAATATGAATATCTTTACATTCCATTTCTCCTTTAAACCTAAGCCGGTTTACCTAACTTTCATATTTCAAATCCAACCGTCTTCAAAACCTCAACGAAGACTAACAAACCTGCTCGTTGAAAACAAGTGCAAATTACAAGCCAAAAATTAACGGAAAACAAATTAGTTTAGTTGAATGAAATTATACCATGCCTAACGCATTCTTTAAACAGTTATCGCCAAAATCTAGTTTACTTTAATAACTATTAAGAAGCCTATTTTTTATACGAGGAAAAGTTTGAGATGTTTTCCTTCTGTTGAGATATTATGATGTGAAAAATTCTTGGAGCACTATCTGAGCAGTGATCAATTTGAAATAGTTGACATTGTTAATAGCTTGGAAAAACCTTTATTGAAATGGGAATGGAATATAGTTTGCATAACGATTATTCGGCAAAGTATGCAGTCTCTTTTGAAACATACCAAATGAAACCTAAAATAGGATGATAACGAGTGTTTGGTACTATAATAAAGAGGTTTAAACAGGCATTTTTATGAAATTTAGAATAATAGATAAGCCAAATTTGGGTTGTATTGATCCTATTTAATTTAGTTTTCTTTTCAATTACTGTTTTCATGAAGTATTACTATTTTGGTCATAACTGAAACGAATGTAAAATATGGAATGCTGGTATTAAAGTAAGAAAAAGGCGATAGGCTTTCGATTTTTTTTTCTTCAGCCAAAGCAAATTTATGCAGTATTATAGCCATAAGTCCTTGAGATGTCCAATGATAAAAAAAATTCTAAACAAATTTGGCCAATAGGATATACGGAAATAAAGAAAAATGGCAACATTTAACAAATGAGATTGACTATGTACATGAATGAAGAATATTTTTTACTGACGCTTCAAATGTCTACAAAGAGTAAAACAAATGCTACAAAGTTCATAATAAAATTATTATACAAATACACAGTAATAAATGTATACGGGAGATATGGAGTTGATGGAATATTGAAGATTATTTAGATAAATTTACAAAAAGCTTAATGCTTCGCACTGGTGAATAGAAATTATTGATCGTGGGCTTGGTCTGCATAGGATAATCATGAGAGCTGTTTATAAACGTGAACTGTAAAGAGTTGATTGTAAATAAATTGCTAAAAGTTCAACAATACAAATCAAAGTCGATTCTTCTTGACGTGTAGAAACTACTCGCTTGGCCCTTTTTACGGACAAACACTCCAGTTTTAAAGTAGCCCTGAGTGACCCATTCATTCATCTGAGATGATGAGTGAGGTCCGTAAACAGGAGCATCTTCCTTATCCTCCCATTTAAATTCCCATTGAACTTCAAGGGAGGCATCCGCTGTTTCATCTTTAGCTGTTTCCTTCACTTCAAATTCGTCCGCAAACATATCCGATCCGTCATCATCTCTAACGCTTGGAGCATTTGCACTGGTGATCTGAAAATAATTGGCCTCAATATAATAAAACAGTACACAGTTTCGTTTTTCTTTCTCCGATTTCACTAAGCTACCTTAAAAGTGATACTCTCATGTGTTTCTTCATAAACGTCCATATTTCCGGTGGCGGATAAGATAGAATTGGCAATTTCAGTTAACTTTTCCACTTCTTCTGGTGCCTTTCTTTCAGCAGGGATTACAACCCCTTCCGAACCTGGAGGTGGTTTAGGTTTCTTCACAAACTTTTTCTGCTTGAGCTTTTCTGAAGCGCTTAGCTGCTTTCCACCTCCTCCTATGATAAGAATATTACAAGTCCTTAATAATTCTCAAATCCAGTATCATATTTTTAAACCCTCGCCTCCCCTCTTTAGCTTTAATTAAGTTGTCTTCAAGGTTGCTATCAGAAAAAATGAACCACCTAAAAAATCACTTACCCAAACGTTTTACAGCGGTCAAAACGGATTCTCCAGGTTGCAGATAGGTCAACATTGTTTTATACATTTCCAGCGTGTCTAGAACCGGTTCCGGACCAGCTTTCTCCTCATCCTTCTTCCCCCCGTCCTCTGGCCTCTTTACCTATTTCATAATCACAATGTATTACCAGCCTTACTTCACAAAAGGTTAAACAGGATCGCCAGTACATTACATTACCCTAAATCCTCGCCCATATGCCGCGGCTTATATATGCAAAACAAAGATGCTTTGAAGCAAGTTTTACACGAGAGAGATACCCCTTTCAACGTGTAAGGGATGGGTGTGCGGCATACTTAACAAGGGCGGCATATGAGCAAGGATTCAGGGTACTTTAATATACTTCAACCATTAAACTAAACTGACTTTGACCCAATCAATAGAATCCAACCAGCTATCTCTGATTTCCGAAGCATCCTTTTTATTCCAAATGTACGTCCCATTAGAATCGAAATGACCCTCTTCCAACTCATCCTTCATATTAAACGGGGTTATTTTTGTCTGCCCATCAAAGTCTATTGTGGAATCCTCCTGTCCTACACACAAAAAATAACCCTTAACCATCAAAACAATTAAATTCCCCTTAAAAAAGGTCATTATTATTGAATAATGACCTGAAATACGGACGCAGACCTTCGATATCCTCGTCTTTCAAGACCTCGTACTTCTTCCGGTTGTAGGTTTCGTCGTTATCGTCATCTTCGTCGGAATCTATGGTATTCCGTTTGTTGGCTGACGCTTGTGACGTTTTTGACATCTCGGCCTCAATCCCCCCACTGTAGTCGTCACTCCTTTCCTCAAGCTTTCTCTTCCGGTGGACCGACATGACCTTTTTCTCACTAAAGGTCACCCAAGCTTATCTACAAGGTCAAATAAATGATAAGCGCACAACAAGAGACGACGGGAAGAACAGGAGGATGCGGAAAGTAAGGATAAACCAAGTCCCGGCCTCCTCCATTCCATGCTGAAAGGTGCAAACGTGTTGACTTGCCCCGAACAAAAAACCTCCTTTGTTTTTTTTATCGTTGGAAAAAACCATCGGAAACTGCTGGACATTTCTATATAAAATGTACCGTAAATCCCGTTTGATAAGCCGCTCCGGCTGATAAGCCGCATATTATTTTTTTAGAACAGTAAAGTAATTATTTTGGAGACGGGAATGAATGTCAATTTTGGGTAGTTTTGGGTCGAATGTCCATGAATTATTGTGCGAAGATTAGAGAGATTAGAGAGCTTGTAATGTGTCAATGGTTTGTCATTTAATTGACAAACCCAACCAGCCTAGAGAGACCAACCAAAGAGTAGGTATTTGTCTAAATTTGGATGTTTTGTTCTTGTAAATTGGTTCTAGAATTTTTACTAGGAATTTGTCTAAATTTGGATGTTTTGTTCTTGTAAATTGGTTCTAGAATTTTTACTAGGTATTTGTCTAAATTTGGATGTTTTGTTCTTGTAAATTGGTTCTAGAATTTTTACTAGGAATTTGTCTAAATTTGGATGTTTTGTTCTTGTAAATTGGTTCTAGAATATTTACTAGGAATTTGTCTAAATTTGGATGTTTTGTTCTTGTAAATTGGTTCTAGAATATTTACTAGGAATTTGTCTA